>JAQLOL010041654.1:0-16598 GCA_029783665.1 Naso thynnoides
CTTACCACAGCATTTCATTTTACAGTTGTATGCTGTTTGAACATACTTTTCATTTCTATCCTCAGTTTTATAAGAGACACACCAATTAAAACGACCAAAATGTTTTACAGGTTCTCAGATGAGTGGAAAAAAAATTCAACTTGTTTGGCAGTTATTCCAGTATAGTGCATGGTACTAGAAACCAGTTCTCAGTTCAGTCCAGAGATGGGAAGTGGGAACTTTTTAAATCTGGTGTCATGGTTGTTCACTCAAAACTCAACCAAGGATGTTAAATATATCCGATACCTGGATAAAACTACTACTATACTTAATTGATTTTACATGTAAGACAGGGCTGACTGGGTGATAATGTCAGTGTCATCAAGCTCCTTTTATTTGTGGTTCTCAAAGCCTTGAAAAATTATACCAGGAAAGCTCTGCAGCAATTCATCTTTCCAGAAACAAAGCACTGATTAATCAGCAGCTGCCATAGACTTGTAAGCTAACTCCATCCTCTGTAGAAAAAACATGTAGCTAAAAGCTTCAGATAAAGTTACTACATAAACTTAAGTTTTGGGGGTTTCTTTTGTTTTTTTAACCAAATCACTGTTTCCAAAGAATAACGTTTCACATTCAAAAAACATAATACATAAAAATGAATACAAAGTTTGAGCTAGGTTTAAGAGAATGTTTGTTATAAACTGTTTTTGCCTTAAATAAATGTGCAACATGAACACTTGCCACTAGATAATGCTTGAGTCACATTTCCTGCTGATAAGAAAAGGCACGTTTGAACAGTGGCTTCCAGCACTTTTTTTTTCTTACTAAGCGCTGTGTAATGCACCTTGTCTAATGATTAATATATGTCAGACTGAAGAATTTGTTAAATGGAAGTTTGACTGGACAATTAACAGGAGTTGATTATGCTCAATGATGCTTTTTATTTCAGTAGGTGGTGCTGATTCACATTTGTGTCAGCTGTTTTGTCACATGCACTTGCAACACAGAATTTATAGGTGTGGTAGACTGTCAAAGTTTTCATGAGTGCTATCACATGCTTGAAATTCCACATTCCACACACAGTCCACATTCCAAATATGAAAGTAACAGGCACTGAATACACAGTATAGATGAAAAAAGCAGCCATTTATTTCACATTATTATGTACACCACATTGTTTGAAGAAATAAAAATAATTCAAAGATATAAACACTTAGGTATTTCTCCCACTAGCTAGTGGAGAACTAACTTTTAAGGAAACCACAGCTCATTTCCCAAAATATCAGACTATCTTTACAAGGATAAAACTCACCTTTACAGTGAAAGGACGAGATTTGACAACACCAAAGCATGCAAACATGCTGAACTTTTTTCTTCCTTCCATATAACCACTGGAAACATCTGAACATTTGTGTTTTATTTCAGGTACACACTAGTGGAACAGAGGAAAAGCATATAAAGCTAAACATCTTCATCGCACACAAGCTGGATGCAAACCTTGTCTTTAAGTGCTTCGTTCTGTCTGTAGACGTACAAAGGTGTGTTGTCAGTAGGTGGGCTGGTTTCACCAGCCTCCTGTTGTTCACTACTTTCTTTATCCTCCTTCAGTAGCAGGTCATTGTAGGATGCCACGCAGAGATCATGGTCCTGGAGAGACATGGGGTATCGGAGCGAGGCTCTCTCGATTCGCACTGAGCGTCTCACAGGGGTGAAGAAGCGAACTTCGTGACCGTTGACCCTTGCTGGTTCTTTCTGTTGACTCTGAGGGCCACTAAAAGCAAAGAAAGAAAAACTAATTATATGTGCCCTAGCTATATGCTTTTGGTGAGCAATGTCTATCATGTCTGGAACATCTGTCGACAAAGTAGCTGACATCACTGTTACCATTGCCATTCCGGCATACAGACTGACTGAAGATGGAACTGGCTTAGCAATGGACCTGACACACTTGAAACAACAAGCGCATGGCAGGAAGTTCTTCAATCTGCAGTCATCACCGCAGTCAGCTGCCGCAGAAAACCCTCCATGATCTGGATCCCACCAATCCCCTTCAGGATTAGGGAGTTCACTTGTACACAACCAGGGGTAACACAGGAGTCAAACATCTTATTACTGCACTAATGCTATCTGTGTTTCTCAGTCACGTGTCTGTATTCGTTGACATGTGCCCTAAGCGCCATTTTGGAGGTAAACAACAGTAGGCAGCGGCTGTCTCTCACAGAAGGAGTGGATCAGTAAGTTTTCCAGATTGCCAAACTGGAGAAGCAGAAGAAAAATGAGAGAATACTTTCACCACACAAACTCAACAAGGATGCCAAGGATGTTTGGCTAAAATGCTGATTTCACCGGCTTTGCAGCACTGCGGCGGTTGACACCCATAACACCCTTACTGTATGATCACACTGCCGGCGACTTGCGCAGCAAAAGTGGCCGGAAGTCATTCATTTTCAATGAGAGCTGGTGACGAGGAACGTCTGATGCTGTGGCAGCAGCGAGCAGTGTGATGCCAGCGTCCAGAGCGATGAGGAGAGTTGAGAAAAGTTTAACTTTATGCAAATGAGCGGTGTCAGCACTGAAGCAGCAGCCAACTGCAGACCAGGATTTAAGTGATGCCTGTCACTGCATCACTCAACCATTTGTTTGGGCTGCTATGGAGATGACAATGGAGGAGAAGCTAACTGTTGCGTTTTCCAGTTTTCCACATCTTTATGACCTAAATCGCTCCCACACAAAGGAGGCTCACCAAAGTGTGCTCCATGGTGAGTGGACTGGAGAACTGAAGATATACCACCTACAACCACAACTGTACTACAAACTTGATATTGGTCAAAACCAAACTTGATGTCTGCCATGTTGCTTAGGACCTGCCCCCTGGCGACGGCAAGCAGCAAACAGGCAGTGTGATGCCAGTGTCCAGAACGTCCTGTGCTGCTCAGGTCGCTGGTGGTGTGACCGTACAGTTAGGATGCTTTCTCGCAGCGCGTCATTTGACAGGAGAGGATGAAACAAGTTGCTGATTACCAAGAAACCAAATCATACATTCGTTGGGCCAAAGAAAAGCCATCATTTTATTATACTGTTTCAAGCTTCCTGCCTTAAATACTGTTGGAAAGCCATTTGTCCAGCGAGGTGTCCATCAAATAGCGCTGATATCCATCTTATCCGACAAGAAGAGCAGTGATGGCTGATGTGAATGACAGAACCATTCTTATCAAATAAAAGCCTAAAAAAGCAGTTGTGGTCACAGATTTCACAATTTCAGTAAACATTTATGGATAGAACACATGTTTAGAAATAAATAAAAGTCTGTCTACGAGGACTTGAAAGCACTACTGGTTCTGAAACAGACTGTCAAATGTTGAGTTGTGAAACTTTTTAAAGGCTGGTTTCACAGAGGACCTGTTTTAACGTGTTATTGGCAGCAGTGAGTTTTGCACTCAAGTTGTTTTTAATTAATAACACTAATTTATACAACCTAACAGCAAAGAGCTGGATGCTGCACTGGTCAGTCCAACTTCGTCCCTGGACTTTGCCAACTATCGTGTTTGCTGTGTAAGTGTGTATACTGTGAATAGTTAAGAAACTATGAATGTCTTGAAGCTCATGGACACTTTACCAATGGCTGGATAAAGGATCTACTTACATTTTGACCAAAGGACTGTTATGCTCTTTGGTCGGCAAGAGTTGGCCATGATCTTAAACTTTGGTGGAGCCTTTCTTTGTTTTGTTTTTTTTTTGTTGGGTTTATGCTTTTGAGTTTAGCACTTGCAGTCCTGGTATCACATAGGGCTGAACGATGTATTGTTTAAACATCGTCTTAGCGATGTGTGCATGCACAATGGTCACATCACTGGACCTGCCATATGCATTTTCTTTAAAAAAAAAAAACAAAAACAAAAAAACAAACAAACAAAAAGAAAAAAAAAAAGACATAAATAAAAGTTTCATCATTCGTAAATTCTAAGAACTTGGCCATGCATTTTAGCCTTTGCTTCATAACATGAGCATGATGACAACATAACGTTATTTCTCCTCAACTCTGCCTGCATTAGTCCACATGCATGAAATGTGTGTATGCGTGTGCATTCTGAGCTAAGAGGCTGCGTCCTCTGAATAAAGAGCAGAGTTTTGTCCTAAGTCTCAAGCTACTTTAGACTGCAGTGGCAGCGACATCATTGTACCACTAAAAGGGACCCACAATGCACTGCAGTTTTTGTGAGTGTTGTGCCACCTGACAAAGACTGATTAGAAAATAGGTAGTCACGTACCTAAAATTATAATGTCCTACATTTGTCCAATTGATAATCCTTTACAGGACTATAATTTGGTTTTGTGATTTAACACTTACCTGACACATATATAAACAAGCACAAGAATGAAAATTGTAGATAGAGTTGTTGGAAGTTTTAATAATGAATAAAACATACCCAGGAGTTGCTGTGATCTTGTACTTGACTATAGATGAGTCTCCTCTCTCCCCACAAATAAGGGCTCTAACAGGTTTGGGAGTCACTATCGGGTTGTTGATACTCTCTGGAGTGCTTTCACCTGCAGGAATCTGCTCCTCTTCTTTTTCATTTTCTTTAGCTGTTGACAAAAACATAAAAATCTAAGTTAAAAAATTATTTAAAAACCTAATTGTAAGAACTAGCAATTTATATAAATGTCCCTGTTAAAATTACACATTTAATTATACTGAACTTAACTGAACTGTGTTTTGGCCAACAAACTGTAAACCACATTCGGATACATAATTATCATTTCATACAAAGGCTATGGCAAACGTGTTTGTCAAAATAGTACTTTTGTAAACATTTGGCAGATGTGGAGAAAACCTGTTACTCATTTTGAGTTGTGTTTCTGTTCATCTGACTTATGGTAGTCCAATATTTACTCTTTTTTTAAGCTTTCCATTGGTCAACACTTCATGAGAAAATTAAAAAGGCAATTTCCAAGGAAAATTGTGGTATGATTGCAGGTTGCTGATCATCTAACGCCAGACTGCATTGCTAGCTTCAAAAGATAAACAATATCAGTAATATATGCAAGACATACAGAACTGTCATGTTTGTTCAAAGCTGACCACATGCATCTCAAGGTTTCAATGAAGTTTCAGTCTGAAGCAATGAATTTCACAATATCAAGAAAAACTGAGAGGATGTCTTAGTCCTCCTAATGCAAGATGTGCGAGCCCACTACCTTGGATTTCATCCTTTTTTTTGAGGATCTCAAACACCACAGCCCGCAGCTCATCCACTGGCTGGAACAAAAACAAGGTAGAGAGAAGGAATTCTTAAGATTATGACACAACTTCAGTGACGTGTCTCAGTGTATTGGGCAAATCAAACTGTCAGGAGAAGGATAAAACCAGAACTGTGGAGAATGGGCCAATGATCATTTTCTGTAACAAAAAGCTTTTTTTTTTCTACAAAGACACATGGAATGCTGACTACATGGGCTCTAACTTGAAACTGAATTGAAGGATTCCCAGAGATTTTTTTTTTAAGCAATATGCTTTTGCGTTGATACTGTATACTCTACACTGTACTTTCACTATGTTGCCCTCATCTGTACACATGACAGCTATTGCATGTCTGTCCAACCTGGGAGAGGGATCCTCCTCTGTTGCTCTTTTAGAGATTTCTACAATCATTAGACATCAGCAGGTGATGAATGCAAACAATAATCAAAGTCCCTTTCGAGGCATGTTTTAAAAAGCATGTACTTTCACATTTTTTTGTTGAACATAGTTTTTCTACAAAAAGAAAAAAATCTGAAAGGTGGCTGGGAACACATCTGCACTTTCTTGGTTATTAAAAATTTCTGCATCAATGAATCTCGCTCCTTGTGCTTCATTCACCACCGCTGTTTGCGTTAGGCTGACTGGCAGGAGAGTTGTGCACATCAAGATTGCTAGCTAGAGGAAACAAAGATTCAATCACAGGCATAGGTAGATACAATACAATTTGGTGAGTAACACTAAACGTAACTGCAAGAGAAACTTCACAAGAGAACTCCACCAGGCGTATTAGAAAACCATACGAATCTCTTCTGGACAATATGTTGTGAAGGTTAAATCTAATGGACGTCTTACCTCTAACACAACACCTACAGCCTTTTCAAACATAGGCAAGACATCCAGGTCGCCTTCTTGCTCCATCAGACGGGCCTTACAGATCCAGTATTTGGCAAACTTCTGTGACATCACTGGAAGCCGTGAGAGAACCTCTCTTACCTGATCTGGAGGGCAGCCCTGCGGGTTCAAGACAGGCATAAGGGCATCAGCAGGCCTCAACAAAAATGCTTATTGTATGGTTGAACCATGATGTCTGAAATTGGCCTGCCCTTACCCATCCACACTTATCAGTTATTTCTCTAACTTCCCAAAATCGACAATCTGAGAACTCTTTTTTCTTTCATTCTGATTTTACATTATGACTGGCTAGCTATGTATAAACCTGTAATAACAGAGTAGAGAGAGTCTCCTGCGCCTCAGCCGCTCCACAGATGGATGTCAGTGCTCTCAGAAAAGGATGTTGATTCTGAATAAGAATGTTTTCTTCAGACACAGCGTGCAAAATACTAGTCCTTTGAACCTTTTGAAATAAATTTCCAAAAGTGATTTGTGTGCTCCAGTATTTTTCTTAGGTTCTGCCTAGGGCTGCACAATTTCGAAAAACATCTAATTGTGTTTATTTGGACTATATTGTGATTTCAATTGCGATATAAGAAGAAATTATAATTTTTAAATCCTTATACTCATTTTCTTTTAAAAAAAGATATTAAAATGATTATAGTGTAATTATTACAGGGATCTTGTGCAAACACAGATGTTTTCTTGAGTCTGTAGAATGAGATATGTGGGCCAAGACAACTCTGCAGCGCCACAGTATTTGAATTTAAATGACATTTTTGACACACATTCCCTTTAACATTATTGCGCCTAGATGCGATTTGAAAATATAGAGACACATACCTCTCCAAGCAATTTGATACAGTCAACCAGAGATCTGTCCACAGCACAGATGAGGGAGTGAGCATCATCTTCCTCCTTCATGGTGGCCCAGAATGGCTGGGACACGGCTATGGTGCGCCTGACCTGAGGTTTCACAGGCATTGGAGGGCGTTTGTAGGAAATGCCCTTTGCTTCCCGCCATTCCTGTAGTTTTCTCCTTGAGAAAAAATAACAGAGCAGATAATGCAGTTTTAGTTGCAGGGGTGCAAATTAATGATGGGCCAAACAAGTGACAACATTTTTTTCGCTGAAAATGATCAATGCACAGCACCGAGCGACCTTCCCATGATGCATACTTTATTTTTCTATACAAGCTTTATTCAAATGACATATAAGATAATTATAAGTCAACCTATCACTGAAATATAATTAAGCTTAAAGCAACTAAACCTAAAAACTGTTTTGTCACACAGCTTCACAGGTAACTTTTCTTATGAGTCAAATACAGACAGAGCTGAGAGATTGCTGCTCCTCTGCAGCAGGAAAGTTCGAAACGCACAAATCAAATTGGCATTCAACCACAGTGGATGCTCGGATTTTACTGATGAAATGGTGCCAAATCATAGTTTCATGGCATACATTTTTGAGGTGCAACGATTATCGATAGAAATTCATCACTAACTATTTTGATAATTAATTGTTTCATTTTTCAAATATCAAGAAGTCTTCAACAAGTAAAAAGGATAGCTGGCTCAGTGTCTTAAATGTGAGAATTTGCTGCTTTTCTGTCATTTATGAAAATAAATGAGAAGGTGTTGTGTTGTGGGCTTTTATTTAAACAAAAGAAGTAATCTGAAGACATCACATTGCGATGAGCATTTTTAGTACTTTTCTGACATTTAATGAAAATAAAAAAGATTAATTGACTAATCGTACAAATAACAAAAACAATCCTAAGTTTCAGCCCTAATACATTTACTGTTATTTTTTCAGTACTTACATTCTTTCTTCCTGGGCAGCAGTCAGTTTCTTCACCTCAGTCTGTGGAATGACCCTGACTGGAACCTTTGTGGGCTTCTTGACTGTGGTCTGGCCTGTAAGGCTGATGGTTCTGACAGGCTGTGGCACTGTCTGTGACATCAGTGGAGCACCTGTTTTTTTAGTATCTGTTTTTGGTGGTGGGGCAATTGCTGAGCTGTGTCCCCTTTTGCTATCTGTCTCTTTGCATTTCTTGCTCTTCTCTTGCAGTTCGGTCGTAGGGGCTCGTGTGACCCCACTGACCACTCTGGAACTGCGGCCGCTTGCCAGACCCAATAAAGTTTGCGAGGCAGCTCTGGGCTGTTGGCACTTTTTCACCCCCTCATTCTCAGATCTCAGCTTTGTGGATCTGTCTGTGGGTTGTCCAGCAGATTTGTTAGTTTTTGACATTCCTACTCTCCCCTCTGATTTAATTGGTGGAGCAGTGCACTTGAAGGAGCTGGATGTTGATTGCAGTCCATTAGAGTCAGACTTTCCTGGAACTTGAACATTGATTCCAGCTCTTGCAGTCATAGAAACAGCTGTTCTCTTAATTGCAGGGTGGTCTAGGGCAGTGGTGGTAGGTAATGTTTTCCTATGAGCCATGCCACACTTCTTTGAAACAGACACTGATGATGTGGTGGATCCCATCTTGTTAACCACAAAACTAGCTGTGCTGGTGGTGGTATTAGCTGCTGTGGCAGAGGTGTGGGTTGAGCTCGGATTTGGATTGATTCTTGGCTGGGTCACTGCAGGAATGAGTCCTGTTTTCGTTTTTACAATAGGGCCCAGACTCATCCTTACACTGACCGCCTTTGTTGGACATGACCAGGCAGCTTTTGAGCTTCTGTTGAATCTGTTGTGTGATTTTGGCACAGCTGCACCAGCCGCATTTGAAGAAGCTTCGCCCGAAGGTCTCATACCTGTGTTTGGATGTTTTTTGAGATAGCTGGATGCATTCAGGTTTGAATTTGAGAATACAGGGTTAAGTTTTGGTTGTGCCGGGCCACTAGTTGCAGATGGACAATGGGTATTCTGCCGTGCAATCAGGATTCTTGGTTTTTTATTACTTTTGTTACTCACACCAAATTCTCTTTGGACAGGGTGTAATGTGGATTGACCAAATAAGATTGGAATTTTATTGGTAAGAGCCTTGTTCTCTTTTCCCATGGCAACCTGTAAAAGCAAATCAGAAAACTGAAAAATAATAGGTCTGTAATACAATGGTTTAGCACTGTTTTTTGATTAAAATTGCAGTAATTCAGTCTGATTACCAGACTAAATTAGTAGTACCAAAGTTAAATTAATACATTATTTTTTAAAATTTCTCTTCAGTTTATTTTTACAACTGTGTGAGTGTGCATAGATGGGTCCCTCTCACCTTCTGGGCAGATGCTGTAGGCTTCTTAAACTGACAATCCTTATGCAGGTATGACCTGAGAAGTAACATTGAAGAAAGATTTATATGACAAATAACATTTAAAGACATTGTTTGTCAGAGGTCATGCAAATTTTTTTTGTCCTTCTTACTTAGGGTTGGGTTGTTTTGGCTTTCCTTTTGCTGCCAGATATTCCATCAGCTTCTGCTTACGCAGCTCTGTGACAGGAAACAACCCAGACATTCAGCACTGGTCCCATGAATGTCTTTAGAATTTATTTCACTCAGCTTGAAATTCCACACGAGAAACTTACACTTGTTGTCCAAACTGAAATAATTTAGGCTTTAAGTCTTATTATCCAGCAACATATTTTAGCACTTAATTAATTTGTCTGCACATAAAAGAATACAGAAGATGAATATTTTTTATTATTAAACTGTAATACCAGAGGCTGAGTCACTTTAATAAGCTATGACTTTCACCAGCATCCAGAATGAGACCTCTAGTGGATGTATGCAAGCAGCTTTTCAATTGTTTGAATAACTAAGCAGCAGATTCTACAGTAACCTACTGACATCTAGCTACTAAATTTATAGTCTAATGAATACATTTATATTCTAACGGACTATTTAACTGATTAATTTTTTTTGAACAATCATTCAATCTAAAATTTTGAAATTCTGAAATTTTGCAACTTTTCTTTGTCCAATATGGCAGACAGATAATTAACTAAACTACTAAATAAATAACTACACATATATAAAAACAAACAAACATCTTTGAGTTTGGGACTTGTAATTTCTTTGCAGATTTTTTTTTTTTGGACAATTTGTCATGCAAGTAATTAATAAAGAAAGCATCTCTATAAGATTCAAGTCATTAAAAACCCAAATTATGTTTATTTTTATTTTGCTTTACACCCATATTATTGTCATAACTGGTGTGTAATGCTCGTTCACAAACGTTATTCATACGACCAATAATGCGCAGATAGGCATAGCTGGCGACTGAAGAAGTATTACGGCATGGTTAACGTAAAGTTATCCCCCCTCTATAGCCGATCCTTTGTCACATGAGTCTGCACTGGAAGAAAAAAGCTCATAACGTTACTGGTAACTTGAGTTAACATTGTAAACACAAACTTCAAACGAGCTAACCTCGTCGCAATGGCCATTAATATTACATAAAACGTCTCCTCAATGTTAGCAACGTTATGCTAACTATAGCGTTAACAATCTAGCATGGTTTAGCTAACTAACGCTAACTTAGCACCATTTTATGCAATTTAACCAACTCACTAACCTTTTCTAGAAAGTATCGATACGGTCTCTCCCTCTTCCATCTCTGTTAGATTTAGTTTATAACCTTTAATCCAGGTTTGTGATAAAAATGCCGCGTCGGATGTGTTATTGTAGTTTACGATACGTTAGTGGCAGCGCCGTTAAGCGCTGGTTAAATCCATAACAACAAAGTTTGTGCATCCGGTTTTGAAATTGCCGGGAGGAGACGCCTTCTATTCTCTGATTGGACCATTTCAAATTTCGAAAAGAGCGCGCATGCGCTGAGTGGGTCACTGAACGTACACACGCACACACGACACACACACGCACAAAAAAAGGTTGTGGACCGGGTCCGGATGAATTACTTCTTTCATACAATGGTGGACATAATCCTTTATTGAAGTTAAGAGGAAAAAACAACAACAACAACATACTTATTCCTCTGTAAGGAGCTACCTTAATATGAGTACTGAGTAAAGGCACTCATGCTGAATTGTGATTTTTAGAGTGCCATAAAAAGGGTTTTTTTTGTTTTGTTACTTGTTATTTATTCATCTATACAAGTAATGTAAGAGCACTAAAACTAGCATTTCATTTTACAACCCTGTACTATAACCTTGCACCTTGTGCAGTAATTTGTTTTTAATTGGCTTAAATGGCTTAGCAGATACTGGTTGAATGACTAGACAATATGAAGTCATACCCTGGTCTACATTTTTCCTCTGAAGTTTAGTTTTTATGAAGTAGCACAATGATGTCTTTGAGATTGGTGCAGCTGTGAAAACCAACAGATGGAACCATCTGCGACAGACAGAATGGCTGTTCTTTATTTATTCATCAAGGTTTCAGACAGGTCTTTAAAGATATTTGGGGGGCTTTTTTTGCCTCTTTCTTTCATGGATAGGACAGCTGAAGAGTAGACAGGAAACAGGGGAGAGAGAGGGGGAATGACAAGCAGCAAAGGACCACAGGTGGAATCAAACCCATGGTCGCTGCGGTGAGGACACAGCCTCTGTATATGGGGCGCCTGCTCTACCACCTAAGCCACCAGACGCCCCCCAGACAGGTCTTTAAAATCTAAATTCAAAACCACTGTAGTCTGCCTTAGGAAACCAAAACTCAGTGTGGCTTAAAACAGCAGCTGCTGTTGTATCACTTATCTCAGACCAAAAATGTCAGCCTTGCTGACTGCCAGAGATCAATGGACTGCCAGAGTGCAAAAGGTGGTGGCAGGCTTGTTTATATTCCAATGTGACCCTCTTGGCTTATAGATGAGGCTCTCTCTGAGAACTAAGAGCATTCCCAAATTACGAGGCCAAGGTCAAAGCCAATACTGTGGTTCCTGACTGGTTTATCATTCACTCAATGCAACACACATCGCCTCTGTGTAAAAGTAGGCTATTGACGGGTTTCTGTGCAACGTCATCACAGAGATGCGCACGCAACTAGGGGTCAAAAAGCAGCGACCTTTCCTGCATTTTTAGTAGAGCCGGAGATATGAGTTGCTGTGCTGTTAAAAGGATGGCTAAAAGATGTTCAAAATCCTGAGGGGATCACATCCTTTTGTCAAAAATAGAAGAAAACTGTGGCTCCGGGCCACAAAAAGGATGAATTATATAATTATATGCATCTAAGGACTTGTATGCACACAGATTTTCATTGTTACATCCCTTTTTACTCAAAAAAAAAGAAACAATAACACAGGCAATCAATAAAGGGAGTCCAAGTAATAAATGCAACAAAGGTTGGAAAATTTATTTAACTTAAATTGATCAAACAAATGAACAAAGGTTTTCAAATGTAGGGGAGGAGAGACTATGGGGCCTGTGCCAAATAAATTGAACAAAACAGGGCCTAACTCATCGCTATCTGTGCAAGTAAAAAAAAAAGAAACAAAAAGACTTTACTATCTTACCTAAAAAAAGAGACTTCAATAAAATACGTACAATGGTGGCATCAACCCATAACCCAGTGAAATAGTAGACAGAAAGTAACTATGTGAGTGTAAAATGTAAAAGGTACCCCAGTCTTATCTCAGTTCAAACCACCACAAAACTTTCTCAAGTATAACACTCTGAAAGACAACGGTTCAGTTCCAGAGCAAAGATCCAAATGAAGAAGCCCTCCTTGAGCTCCCAAACAGGAAGCTTTTAAAGGTGTCTCCAGATCCTGATCGGACAGCTGGGGATGATTGGAAGCCAAAGAACTGTCCTGCTGGATGTCACACGGTTGTAGGCAGGAATCCTCAGGTGGCAGCCAATCGTCAGATTCTCACCCAGAGGAAACAGGGGAGGGGAAGAGAGAGACAGAGAGAAACAGGCAGACACGCAACTCTCTGACCCAGTCTTTCATGTAACATCATTATATAATTTTTTTGATCATTTTGCCATATTGTTAGTTTGTATAATTATTAGACGAGTAACTTGGTAGGCTATCGTTAACCTTTAAAAGGGTCGTGCTCTGAGGTGGATTTAATGTACATTTAATCCTATTAGTCAATGTAATTATTACTCACTTTTGATCCACATTTGTGACAGAGAACCCATTACAACCAGTAAAAAACATATCAGTGCAACACCTGTGTATTGTTTTACAAACCTAACTTTTACAGCTAGCATACTGAACCAGATCAACAGGTCAAATGTTAGATATTTCTCTCACCTTAATATTAACAAGCAATATAAATGTGTTAGGGCCAACTCCTTTGTAACTCCTTTACAGGAATGAAAGGGCTGACAAATGAATTGAAAAGAACCCAGAAAAAGGCAAATCTATCTCATCCATAGGCTCTTCGGAAGTCCTCTCCTGCTTTCATCCAGGTTTTTCTATTTAACAAACATTCTGGACTTTCATAAATGATAAAGAATACATTTCAAACAATTCCATTGTTATGTACTTATGTATCTACAAGACAGGTCAAAAAGTCAAGAACTGTGGATTTTCCAAACCAAGGAAAATGCTGAGTTTCAGTCAGACGCACAAACCACACATGAGGAAAGATATCAGACACAAAATGTACGTGTGTAAACCCTCACCAACAAAGGACTTCCTGTTTCACAAGGGAACTGAAACTGCAAGGGGCCAACAGCTTCATTTGAGATCAGAGATGGGCCTTTTCACTCTCACCCCAGCATTCAATGGTGGCACTGAAGTCAGGGGAAGACAAGACTTTGAAAAGTCACTCTCATACAGATGTTATACTGAACAAAATTAAGTACAAATGGAAACAAGATCTAGGAAGAGACTCATTAAATAACTGGTCTGAATCTTGGGTACTAACACAAGATATAACAACTAATGAAAATCTGTGCCTTATCCAATATAAAATAATGGCAAGGATTTACTATACAAGAGACAAAATGAATAACATCAACAAGCACATACCAAAACACTGCATAAAATGTAAAATAAAACGTGATTCTATGATCCATGCATTCTGGGAGTGCAATGCTATAAAAGCTTTGTGGGCAGAACTGGAGTGTTGGTTAAGGGAAACATTAAAGGTAAGTATACAACTTTCCCCATCACTTTATTTAATTAATGATTTGCACTATGACAATGCTACTGAATACCCTAGAGGATGGATAACGCTTTCATCATCACTAGTCTTAAAAAAATCTTATACTTGCATATTGGAAAAATCCTAAACCTCCCTCTCTGTACCATTGGAACAAAGTCGTGTTACATGTCTTAAAAATGGAGCCAAAATATGCCGCAGCTGGACAAAAAAAAGGTGCAATTTGACCAAGTATGGGGAAGGTGATGCAAATTCTGAGAACATGAGCTGTACTAACTATTGATCTCCTCTGAGGTCAACATCCGCCGGCTGTGCTGCGTCCACCTGGGTAGACTGTGACGGGTCTGGGGATGACGGCCTGCATCGAGCCGCTGGGGGTTGATCTCGATGACTGAGCCTTGATTTTCGGGTGCTGCTTCTTCCATGTGGTCATGTGACCCTATCCCCTCATCTGTGCTGGTTGGAGTGGAGGAGGATGGAAGTAACGCCTAGTTAAGGACTTACCACTGCTTTGTGTGAGTGTGTGTCTGTGTTGTTTGGTGTTTGTGTGTGTGTGTATGTGTATGTGTATGTATGTGTGTGTGTTGGGTGAGTCGGTGTGGATCCTCTTGTATGCGTAGCGTGGGGAATGGTGTCTATGTCCTGGCGTGTACAGTGTCTGGTTTTCTTGTTATGTTAATGCACTAACATACTTTATTGTTGATGTGGAAATAATCAAAAGCTAATAAAAATAATTATAAAAAAAAAGAAAAGTCGTTCCTGGGACAAAGGGCTAATCTGAGACCTACCACATTAGTCACTGTATGCCTCCAATTTATTTTTAATGTGACAGCACTCTTGAGCTCTTAAATCTTTAGGTCTTATTCTGTCCCACAATGAAGGATAACTGCTTAAGCTGTTTTAAGAATGAAATGATATTGACGGAATCTGTGATAAAATTAAAAGATGAATCAATACCCTAATCAGTCTTCCATTGACTTAACATGGCTGCTTACGCAAAGTCTTAAGCAAATCAGGACCAGGCATGAAAACATTATTCAAAGTGATGTTATGGTTTGACAGAACTGCACCACAAGTCATATGTAGCCTAAATAAGCCACACAGAAATTCAAGCAGCAGTTGCCCCCCAGGTGCCATAATGTTTGAAAAAACACCCTTGTGGATGCTCTCATGGATGATAAAATGTGATAAAGTGCCGTCTCGAGCGCCCTTCCGGTGAACAGAACTTGGGAAAGTGCCTTTGTTTCACTATAAATGTGTGACTGCTTTTCGTGCGCCGGTGCCCCACCGCATACAAGTGCCCTTTTTACTCTTTTTGGCCCTTCCCCCCAAACATCCTGAGTCTACCTATGCACGTAATGCGCAACACGTTTGCTAACATTTTTCCTCAACCAAGACTCTGTGCTGCTCATTGATTGGTGTGAGAGTGTTGCTCTCCAGTGGAGTTGATCACTGAATAACTCTTTATAGCTGATTACAAACTTAAACTCGGAAGATAACCAGGAGCAGGTTATGTTTACAGCATTAGTTGCCATAGTGATCTGGCCAGGTTAAGAGAGAGCTCCCTTTGTAGTACGTAAAACTCCAGCTTGAGGCTCAACATACCTCACAAACCCAGTAATTTTGTTTCACAGTGCAGCCCAGCTTCCAGCCTTCCTGTGTTTAGTTTTCCTCTACCATACATTCTGGACTACCAAATATTCCAAAAACATTCATTCCGAACAGTACCACTGGTTAGTACTCGACCTGAGGTTGGTTTAAGGCTTGCCTTCTGGAGACTACAACAGCTCAAAAATTGTTTTGGGTTATTTTTTGGATTGTGCACTACAGCTAGCGTTTATTGTGAAGTGTTTATCACTGTTTGACTTATGTCACTTACCAAAGCCTGAGTAAGCATATAAAACACAAATTCAAATACTGTAAGTTATAAGATTTTATTAAAGAATTGCCACACATCATTTAAATAATCGTTAGCAAGATTTCAAAATAAATATACATTTTAAAATGCATAAATATGTATTGGATGCATAAATAAATTAATTAATAAATAAAAGCATTAACAGTGTGTCATGTTATTCAGTGTAATAAATACAAAGGCTGTTCACCTAACAGTACAATAATGCCATCTTGTGGTCATTTTTGATTATGTCAGTGCATTCAGCATTTCCTCTTCTGTACTTGGTACATACAGTAAATAGACACTCTGTAAAACAGACAGTTGCACCACCAACCATGGTTGTGCTTCTTAAGATAGATTACATCTTTGCTGCTTATTTTTGGAATCAAAATAACTGAAGTGCAGTATGTGTTTTACTCTCTGTTCTACACCAAAATTTTTTTCGCAGAAGCTCAAACCAGACAACCACATACAGAGTGGTTTTCCTCCTCTCCCTCCTTCTTTTCTGATGGTATCCGTTGGATCTTGAAGGTTCTGTGCCTTTTGGCGTTCTCCAGGCACATATCCAGTGGCT
>JAQLOL010041715.1:0-16592 GCA_029783665.1 Naso thynnoides
GTGGGGGCAACACACACTAGAAAATATGTGTTTGTGTGTGGAAACAGAGTGTTGGAAAAAGTGTGAAATGATGAGGGAAAAGTGTTAAAATAGTGTGCAGAAAACAGGAACAGCATGGCAATACGTGAGGCCAGCGTGGAGAATAAAGACAGTTTGATGTGCTGGACCGTTTTTTAGAACAATTGCAGGAAAAGGAAAGCAGAAAAAAGGCAAAGTCAGATGAGGGGAAAGAGTGAGAGCTGAGGCACACACTGAGCGCACAGGAGACATGAGAGGCACAGTGGTTGATAGGAAGACATGTGGAATTAGATATTAATGAAGCAACTGAGCACCAGTTAAACAAATGTTCATAAAAACTAAATGTGCCTTCAATCCAGAGCTTGTAAAAATGGAACGACATGCTGTTATTATTCATGCTGTGTAGGGGCTTTGATCATTTGAAAAGGTTCACAGTACACAAAAATTTAACAGTTTTTCTCGTGTTTAGTGACTGGAAAGGTATTTAATCATCTAAAGTTAAAATACTACATTACAAGTACAAGCCTTGCTTTTTATGTCCTAAGTACAGAGGTATGATGAGCTAAATATACTGTTCAAAGTAAAAGTACTCATTCTGCAGTAAAATATCTCCTCTGACTGGTGCATTATTAGATTATGCATCAGTGCTTCAGCAGCATATTACTTAAGATGGAGCTAGTTGTAGCTACTTTATATACAGTTAACTTGTTTAGTGCAGTGGGTCCCAGCATAGGGGCTGGACCTCTCCAAAGGGTCACAAGATAAACCAGATGGGTCGTGAGATGATGAATGGGGGTGGAAAGAAGAAAAACACTTTTTATGGAACCTTCATTTTTCGGCTTTGCTTAGTTTGTGAAACATGAGAGTCACTCCTGGAAACTTCTGATGTGCCTTTTAAACTTATTGCATTGTTTCATTTTAGTAGTGATTTAACCACCTGAGAGATTTGTAGGGGAAATGTCTCCCTGCTGAAGATGAAAACAGCTTACAGACATCTGAAAAAGGACAATGGGCTCCAGCTAGATGCTGTTTTCAAGGGGTTATAAGTCCAAAAGTTTGGGTCTCTCTGATTGAATCTTTAACAATATAGCTACTGTTCTTCTTTACATGTCCTTCAATGTAATGTAGCAGTGGAAAAACTTTCATGTAGCAGAAATAATTGCACCTACAGACAATAATTGAGAAGGCTAAAATGCATAGGCTTTATACAAATATAGAAACATTAAAATAACACACACACGTTTGCACCGCTATACTTGAGAGGACATTCATTAACATAATGCATTTCTTGGCCCCTTACACCAACCTAACTCTAAAAAACCCTTAAAAGGCCCATCCAAGAGTGAGGACCGGTGAAAATGTCCTCACTTCACTTCCATGGTGTAAAACTTAAATGACTAAAAACTGGTTCTCACAATGATAGGTGTACAAGAACACACACACACACACACACACACACACACACACACACACACACACACACAGACACACACACACAATAACAAAAAACATGCATGCGAAGCTTAAAGTGTTTAGAAGCTGTCACCATTATTTGTTTATTTATTTATTAACTCAGTGGGAGGGAGTTTTCAGGTGTTACAGCCCATTGATCTGCTGTTATGTTTTCTTCTGTCTCCTGTCTCCGGTTTGGACTAACACGAACACGTTATGGTCACGACGGGAATGCTGCAAAACACCAAAGCACATGCCCTTAAAGTGCTGCTCCAACCACGGCGAAGGAACGAAAGATTGATGGCTAAAAATGAGAAATACCGGCCGAGTTTCAGCTCCACTGCACGCGGACAGTTAAAAGTTTATGGCCCCATTTTCTGCCAGTTCCCTGGAGTTTAGTGGTCTCCCCGGTGAAAAGACTCAATAAATCCTGTCTATACTGGAAACAAGCCAGTGAGCATAGTTTCATTTTTTTTTTCATTTAGTCCAAATGTGTTTCGGCAGAGATACATAGGGTGTCATCCTGAGCCAAACTTGACAGCACCTTCCGTGCGCTGCATGAGGCCAAGCTGTCTGTACGCTGCCAATAATCCAAACAGGGCATCTGTAGATCTTTCTAATAGACTGCGATGATGATTCGAGCTGAAACAAAGCTGGCCTTATTTCGATCGGCATGGAAAACTGTCGGGAGCGTCTCTACAGCCCAACACGTCCATTATACATCTAATAAAACATTCATCAAGTCCAGAACCAAAGACTGAATGCGTTTGGCGATAAAAATGAAACAGGACTTTTCAATCTGCAGTTCCTTAACGTGTCAAAGGGATCAAGCAGATGCAAGAATACCAGTTCATAAAATCCAGGAGCTCTCAAACTTCGCTGAAGAAATTCACAGATCGATTAGGCTGCACTAAACATAGCCAAACAAGACAGATGGAAAAGACATAAATAGATGAACACAACAACAAAAATAAGGTTTTTTAAAGGCGCAAGTTCAGAGGAAGTTTTTCAAAGGCTCCTCAAGTCATGTGGCTTTGGTTACTTCTGCGCAAAGTGCACCGAGTCAAACCTCTCCTGCAGTCCCTCGACATTCAATTAAATCACGCTCATTGACGTTTGAACTTACCGGACCGCAGTGGTGTGGCGCGCTGTGGTCCAGGCCAAAGTTTCCTGATCGATATTCCAGCAGAGTTCCTTCGATCACTCTTATGCTTTTTGAATAATTAGCACACCAGTTCTTCTGTGGGTCCCAGCAGAGGCACGCGAGTCCCGCTGTGCGTCAAGTTCCTCCGCTGGCTGCGCCGGCTGCGCTCTGACGCACTGAGGGACTGTGCGGGGTTTTATAACCTCCAGCCTGGAGGCTGCACGGACAGCCAATCATGTTACAGACACGAGCATCTTTCCCCTCTCTGCCGACGCACGCAAGCGAGTAGTAACTTTTAAAAACATTTTCACCTAATGCGCAATGCTTTAGGAGTTTCTGTTTTTATTTATTTATTTGCTTTTCTTTTTCCAGCTTTGTAGAATAAAGTAAATACATTTAAGGTTTTGGGGCTGGCGGCTTGTGCAGGTCAGCTGCAAGGTGGAGATGAAAGAGGAGTTGTGTCCTGTGGCGTGATGTAATAGCTTTCTTTAATGGCAGTCGGCTGTCATGGGAACCGGTCAGAGGGCACCGTTCTCCCCTGTAGGATCTCACTTCAAAACACAAGATGGCTAACACATTCTTTCTGTCATCTGCTCCCTGCAGTTCACTTATTTTGGTAATTACCTCATTTCAACACACCTAGGACCTGTTTTGTTCTCTAAATTACTGTTTACTTGTAAAGGATGTCATTATGACTAATATTCAGATCCAACAGTATTAGCATAAGGACATGATGCAAAAGTAAGCACTTGTGTCAAGTTGACATTTCATTTTAAAGGAGGGAATGTCCTTTACAATTTGTAAAATTCTCTTTCACTTTTCAAAAGTAACCGCATGAATATAAACTTTTACAGGTTTTTCCCACCATGATGAATGGTGACTGTGCCCTAACTTAAAATCCAAACAAAGACTCTAAACATGGCGACTGATCTTGTATTTGTCTTGCAGAGACGCTGAAAATGAGGTCTGCCTTACTTTGTTACAATTACCTACTGGCGTAATGGCTTGTTTGTTATTCTATCTTGTATGCGGAGCAACTGTTGATTTTTCTGTGAAGTTCAGAGTTTTCAAAAGTTGCAATTCACTCTCAGTCTGCCTGCACGCGTGTGTGTGCACGTTACTCTGCATGCTCACTGTCAGATGGTCTGACGTAATCACCACATGGCATGACTATAACATTAAAGACAAACCAGAGATAAACACCGTTAAATACACTAGGATAACAAAAACAACAACTCACCACAACATTCATTTTCTCTGTGCTTGTGACATATCCCATGCAAGCACACACACACACACACACACACACACACACACACACACACACAAACACTCACCCTTTTGCACATGTCTTTGCACATGTGCAAACAAGGACACCAAACACACAGAGGAGGCGCACCCTTGTAAACTTTCCCACCCCTCAACCCTGCTCCATCAATCCTGCCATTAAAACAGCATGTGCACACACACATGCGCGCATACACACACACACACACACACACACACACACACAGAACAAACAAAGGACCTTTCTCTTGAGTCTGTTTAATGACATCCATCCGTTGCTCTATTAGGGAGGTGACTATTTCTGGAGCTTCATTATTGTCATTAGCACAGTCTTGCATTATTAGACCATTAGCAGACATTATCATTATTGTACACCTGGATATAGGCATTATGTTTCCCCAACTCACTCTCGACCACCATTCACCTGTGTGTGTATGTACGTGTGTGTGTGTGTAGGAGCTATTGTTGACGTTGCTCTGTAGTCAATGTGGCTTTGGCAGAGAGATGTGGTGAGACAATTGTTGTAAATCCTTTCCTGATCTGTAAACACTCTTCCTCCTTTTTCACAGGAAACAATCT
The DNA here is from genome assembly GCA_029783665.1 of Naso thynnoides. Lineage (NCBI taxonomy): Eukaryota > Metazoa > Chordata > Actinopteri > Acanthuriformes > Acanthuridae > Naso > Naso thynnoides. The sequence goes on from JAQLOL010041715.1 coordinate 4,481, forward strand.
CACTTTGAACTTTATTATTATCTTTTTTTTCTGATAGAATCAGAATAGGAAGACGAATCTTTATCAACCCCAAATGTGGCGGATACTTAAAAAGAAAAAAAAAGAAAAGCAAAGGCTGCCAGAGAGAGACAAAGTGTAGATGATCTCACTTTAAACTGAACTAATCACTGAGGTACAAGCCAGAGCTCCATCACCAGGCTGATGAAGGAGGAACTTGAGGAATGTTTCCTTGCCCCACACGACTACTGAGGTTCATAGATGTCGCCCTCAAACCTGTAAAGAGTCTCTGTTTCCAACCTCCCCCACTCTTGTTTTGTAATTGAGCGTCATTTTTCTGGGAATGTTTGAAAAGACTTCACATTGCGGGAACTTTTCTGGCAATTCATTTCTTCCTCAGTGACCTAATCATTCGAGCTATTTTTGCTTGAAACCGCACAGCCACACAATTCATTTTTCCTTCTAGTTGTAATGTGACAAATCACATTTTAACACACTCTGCCTTTACAGCGAACAAGACCCAGTTTAGGTCACAAAAAGGGCCTTTCTTGTTTCTCTATCATCTGTCTCCATCAGCCTGACCTCTTGACCTTTTGACTCTCTTTAAATTAGAAAAAATATCCAGAACAGCAGCACTATCATACCAAATGGAAATACTTGAGGATTTGTGCTTGCTTAATACCAGACAGAGCTGTCACCTCCTTACACTGTGTTTTCATTTTTTTCCCCCTAAAATTCATCAGCTGAACTTTGTGGTGGGGCACGATTCAAAGGTCTAGAACCAGGTAAGATTTGTGCATCATTTTATCCATTAAAGTTCCCCAAAGTTCACTTATTTTAATTATTAAGCATCCTTGCATATATCAGATGCCTAAGAATAATTTAAAATAGATATCTGTTAGTTTGAACAACGCTTAGTCACACAACACCAGCTTTTAACAGTTGACCACCGCTGACAGCTTCACTGTCTCAGATGAAGACTAAAGAATTTATTTACAGTTTCCAATCACATTAGGCTTTGTGTCTGTTAAAATAATATATGACTATCATGTGAAAACCCTGTAATGCCAATTTTGCTGATTTTCATGTTTTCTCTTCCTATAAAGGATTACATGCTCATCCATGCAGTGAAAAAAATTCTCTGAATTCTTAAGAGGCTTAAGAAAACCTTTGAACCTCGCTGGGGAAGGTCATTAGACATGAAGTTTTACTCAAAGACTGTTTTCCTTGGTTTGAATCTATAAAAAAAATATGAAATAATATTTCCGAGCAAATATAAGCAAAGGATTCTGAAGTAGAAGCCATGGCCGGCCCGATGATACTGATTATGTGAGAAAATTCTACAAACTATTAGCAGACAGACAGTTGGATGTGTGTAGGCCAGTGATTTATATTCAATCAGACACTCAAGGGTTTAATATAAGCCTTGACATAAATCAGCCGAAGCTGAGCAGCACGAGCAGTGAATGTTTTCTATTGACTCTGAAGACAAGTGTGAGGAAATGTTTCTGTTGGCAGAAAATCTAAAACTCATGTCGAAAACCAATAACTCTTACAGCAACCCCTCAAAAACAGCATCTGCAATATGAGCATTTAAAATGACTTTTTGATTATATTGAGACTGTACTTGCAAGGTGGATTAGATGGTAAATGGATGTAATTGCCTGGCTACAAACTTTGAGAATATGGAGGATGTTTCTTTTAATCTGTGCATGATCGCAGCACATATGATGAGACACATGAGTCAGGTCAAACGGAGAGATTTATCCTAGAATGCAGGACCAATGCTTTAATGGTTAAAACAGGAACATTTCCCACTGGTTCATGATTTCTCTTGCAGAACTCTTACACTCCTACAACAGAGGGATCAGCACAGGAGGGGAGAGCCAATTTATTCAATGGTCTCATGCAATGTTTTACTCGCACAAGCACACTCACTCACTCACTCACTCACAAAAGAGGATAATTGAGTTTAACAACAAAAGGCTGTACACAGAAAAAAAATGAATGAAGAGGAACATTTTGCAGAGGCATTCAAAAATCCTCTCCATCTGTCCCATGACTCTCCAAAGCAACACCACCCTTCCTGCTCTGCCCCCCTCCCTGCCCCAACATTGCAACACAGACACCCAGACACACATGTACAGTGTTGCAAGCCTGCAGCTGTCTGGATATTTTCTCCAGGCTTCTAATGTCTCATTGGACCAATGCCTTAAAGTTGCAATGCGTGTGCCAGGTTTATGTTTGTGTGTGTGTCTGATTATCAGAGCCAAACACGACCCATACAGGGACCTTAAACTCAACCTTGCATATTTCAGAAAAGAAACTTTGAAAAAACTATTCTCAGCCAAGGGTAAACCTATTCAACCATATGTCATACTGAGAAGGCAATGTCAGCCTTACTCTTCATCCAGTTTCCTTAACAACAATGAGAACAGCCTTGGCCAAGGTCGACTTCACCAGGAGACTGCACTTAGTTCTGCTATTTCTGTTTCTGCTCAATTGCTTTCATTAAGTCTCATATCCAATTAGAACATCAGGCACAGGAAGTTTCCTGCACTGTCCAATATGCCCTTTTTTCTTAACAGTGGGCCTACTTCCAAGGATTTCCCCAGTCAGTGCTCTGCTGTGAGGTGGAGTGTAGCATCATTATTTTCAGTCCCTAGGACATTGATTTCATCCTGCATGACTGTGAAGATAAAGTTCTCTAATCCTCTCTCATCGATGTGGAATTCTGTGTGGCCTTCATCAGTGTCTGAAAGTCGGCAAAGCTGATAGCAACCTCCAGTGTTGCTGGTCACATCAGCAGTGTTCCAAAGTTGCGTCTGACTGGCCAAAACATTTTCAAATGTTACTGTTATGCATGTGGCAGGTGCATGCTGTAACATTTGTGAGCAAGTATTTAAAGTGACATTGCTTGGTCATCATCAGCTCCTGAGTTACACGTGTTGTTGTGAGCACCAGTACATGCACATTTGTGATTTCCTGGCTCCCCAATTAGAAGCAGCTCTGTGTTTAAGTCTGCAAGGATCTCTATTAGGCCCAGGATGACACCAGCTAAATGTGAGAATCATCACCAGTAGCTTTGTTTACATGTATCAGATTTCTTCAATCCAATCACAAACTCAAGTGATTAGAGATTTCAACTTCACTGTTTACATGGACGCTAAATATAGTGATCTGAACATGACATGCATCAAGGGTGTAAGCAGAATTAAAGGAGAACTCCTGCCATTTTTGACTCTTTTCTCATTTTCCTGAGGGTCACCCAGTGTTGCGGGTAGCAAAAAGCGCGACTAAAAATCATGCGACCAAACCGTGGTTATCCCTTGGCTACTGGAACCTCAGGATAGCTATAACGCTAACTAGGGGTCAAGCTTTTTAACCGTATTGCGCCTCTAAACACACTCAGAAAACCAATCCAAGACCTGTGGTACATTAGTCAGGTCTTTACGAGACACCACCGTGCACACTGCACTCATATAGTGTAGCGAAACTGTATGAACTGTATGTTTCTGCATGGAGTCACTCACCTCTGTTTACAGCAGGGAAAGATGTTGCTAGCCAATTGCCGAGCGCAATCGGCTAGCAACGTCTTTCACTGCTGTAAACAGAGGTGAGTGACTCCTCTACACTATATGAGTGCAGTGTGCACGGTGGTGTCTCATAAGGACCCGATTATTGTGCCACAGCTCTTGGATTGGTTTTCTGAGTGTGTTTAGAGGCGCAATACGGTTAATAAGCTTGCCCCCCTAGTAAGCGTTATAGCTATCCTGAAGCTCCCGTGGCCAAGGGATAACTCCAGTTTGGTCGCATCATTTTAAGTCACGTTTATTGCTACCCTCAACACTGAGAAAAGGGTCAAAAATGGCTGGAGTTCTCCTTTATGCTGCTGAAGCTTACTTCGACTGACGTAAATGAAAGATCTATGGCTGTGGTTTGGTTAGAAATGCACTAATCTTGAAAATTATACAGAGAATGAGTAAAATGTGGAAATAAGTTGATTAAATTGCAGTATGGTACAGTATGAAGCTAATGTTGTGGTGGTGAAATATTCTCTGACCTGCTGTTGTCTGTCTGACTCCTGGTCCTGTGCCACAGGTTGTGGCACAGGATATGTATCTGACTTCCTGTATGACTCGATCTGCTCTGTGCAGTTTGATGGGGCTTCCGTCAAGATGGATTCAACGCAAATTTTTATGGCTGTCAGCGTTAATGCGTTGATTGCTGTTGATTAAAAGATCACAATTAACTTTCTTTTTTTTTTTTAACAGCGTTTATCACGTGCAGCTGTTTTGTTCCCTCGACGCACCCTTATGCAAGCCCCCGCAGTGTTGCCCTGTTTTCCCTACTGGCAGACATGGAGAAGATTAAAAACAATACGCTTTTGAATGGCTTATGACTTACGGTGTATTTACCACGTTAATTTTGGAAATTAGATTAGCACTACCACTAATCAAAGGAAGTAACTGATAGACAGATTTTTGAACAAGACCGAATCAGGCTGCAGTGAAGGAGATCGCATGTACCAACCTTTCTCTCACACTTAAGTGTCGAGTTTAACTGAGATGAATTGAAGAAATAAAGGAATAACCTATCGGAGTCAGTTTCACTTTCTCTTTGGTAGCAGCACATCGCTGTGAAAAGGGAGGGGGGTAGTCTGGTGGAGAGAAGTCAGCTGCAAATTATTATTACCTGTGGACATGTGTGAAAACTAAAATATATTAATGGCTAAATCTAACTACAATCAATATACTCAAACTATGCAATTCTCCTGGTCTACTCTTAGTAAAGCTCCGCCTCCTAGCACTGTCCAAACTGATACACTTCTTCACATTCTAGATGCTTTTTTTTAATTTAAAAAAGGATGCATGTCAGCCAAAACTCCAGGGGTTTAGTCACTCTCTAAGTATGTAACCACATTGGAACAACAATAACAACAAAAAAATTCAGACTGCACTGCTTGACCTGGGGCAAGTAGACACATGGCATAAATAAATGCAACACTGAGATATCACCTTTTAAATCGATATTATCTTAACTGTTGCGTATTTTACATGTCTAATTGTCAGGCAGTGAGTTAATTAAGTCATTTGCTCCCTCGGTGCAGTCCGTTAACACTAGAGGGGCCAGAATTCTATACCTTATGAAAAGGACTGTGAGTGGTCATTTGGACCACCAGATTCCAAATTCTGTTATATCTTTCAGTAAATACCCAGTATAGAAAGTAAAGCATTTATTGTTTTAGGATATCTTTATAAAAACCAAGATAACACCTGAAGATATGCAAAGAAGGAGGAGAAAACGCCCACTTTCACTGACGACAGATCACCCAGATCTGCTCCCAGGTGACGCAGGTGAGCTTGCCTTTGTAAAAGGAACTCTCGGCTGCTCTTGAGGTTTTACTTTTGACAGAGACAAATATAGTTGCCAAGCAACCAAGATGCAGCTGCCACGGCGGGAAAATGTATCACTTTAACTGCGGCAAAGTCTGTGCGGTCATTATGACTATCTCTGGCCAAAATGGGTAGAAATCCTTTTTTTTTTTTTGCCTTTATTTCAGTCTGTTTTAAATAACATTTTAAATGAAAATACAGATATTTTTAGGAAAAGTCAGGGTCCAGCTTCACTGCAATCGTTAATGTAACAAAGTTATATAACAAAAATGTGCAAACGGTATAAATGACTATCATGGCTGTAACTAGTAAATGTATTTCTGATAGCTACTGGAATAACACAATGGCACAGTGACATATTGATGCAAACAAGACTGAAGCTAACAGGTCAAAGGGAAAATGTAGCATCCTCACAAGATGATGATTCAAGTACAGGAAGAATAAATATCAGGCTGATTAGTCTGATAACAGCTTGATTTAGTTTGAGACTTGAGGCATTAGATGAGACACTCAAAGTAGCAACTATAACTATTTACTTCTATCTGTGGGTTTTTCTGTTTTGTTGTTGTGAGGCTCATTAAAATCAGAGAAAAACAATCAAGAGAAGGACATGAGGGCAGACAGATGAAAACAGAAGACAGACTGACAGGTCAGGAAGGTGAGACAGAGTCCTCATCCACCTCTTCACCAGTTGAACAAACTCCCTACATCCTTAAATATTTACCAGTTGCCAGGACAACAGACATTCTTCCTGTCCTGGTATTTTGACATTCTGGTTTCCCAGTGTGGAAAATCACTGCTATGATGAATGAGGGTATCAGATTCAAATCAGGCCACAAGTGACCTGATGTTTTTTGTGTGTAAAAGAGAATGTGGAATTGTCAAAGGCTAAAGTGTCTACATTAAAGTTTCATTCATTATACTCACTCTAATCTCCAAATGATCTGAACATTTTATGTTTACACATCCTTGAAAACCCAACCCCTGAATTTGTCTCCAATTTATTACCATAACATTTGAATTACACAGGCAAGTATCCATTTATCTGCCATTTTTAGAAAAATTCTAGTTCTACTAAATATTTACAGATAAAGACAAACCATTTTTCCAAGTTCTGATTAATCCAAACAAAGATGGAAGCTGGAAACAACACAGTGTACTTATATGTGACTAGGAACTTAGTTATAAGCCATGTATGGCAGTAATTTCCCCCAAGACAGATTACCTCTATTTTCTGTAGGCTAACACTACAAAGCCATTAGCAGGAACGTTACGTGCTAAGGTGCAAACTAACATCCGTAGGCATAGAATATAATTACGTTATTGTCATTGCACAGAACAACAACAGTAATTACATAAAAATAGCAGTCTTTTCAATGAGGCTCTCGTTTTGCTGTTGCAGGAACTTTACATTCTTCAGAGGAATCATGAAACTGTTTCATAAATACTTAAAAGTTCCTCGTAGTCACTTAAACTGTGAGCAGGACCAATGCTTGTTTTTCCTCCTAATGTGTTGATACATGAGATTTTTAGATGATGAAGAAAGGTATTCTAACAGGAGTCACACAGGTAAAAATGTGAGACTCTTTTCAGCTGATACAGTTACAGTGATAAAGTTTAGTGTAGTGTGATCTGAAAACAAGGACAGAATTACATTATTCAAATCTTTGTATTAATTAGCCGAAGACAATTCTACGCTTAAAATTTTGAAGCAGGTACGGCACCAGTCACATCAAGTCTTGTTGCAGCAAAAACAGCATTCTGCATTGATTGATTGAAAAATTTATAGAATCTTATATTCTCTGTTGAAATGAAACTTTACCAGTACAATTGTAATTCCACAGGAACTCCACTGAGTTGTAAGAAAGTTTAAAGACATTTTGAGGCACGAGTTGATTTGATGGATGGAGCACAAATTAGTTTATTTAATCTGTCTTATAGTTTGAAATGAACTTCACCAAAATGTAGTGAACACACAATTAAATCTCTTGTCCGAGGCACAGGGCAGGGCTATCCCCTTATTTTTTTCTGGTAGGAATTGTAGAGTCACTGGCAATCTCCTTAAGGATGAATCCTGTGAATGCTCATCTTACAGAAGGAAAATAATGAGGTAATTCAAAGACTGTTCAAAGTCTCTCTGCTGTCTAAATGGCTAAAAATGAAGTTGAACAGTCCATTTAGTACCGATGGAATGCAAATCTGAAACGTCAGAAAATTCACCACTCTCTGTTTCTGTGTTGTGTTTGGACACTCTCTGGGTTTCATAAAAAAGTATTTTAATTTATATGACATTCAAGAAAATCTTTAGTTAAATATAAACCAGTTGGGAAATGATTAATGCTGTTTAATAACTGATTGTTATAATACAAACCGAATTTGGGACTGTTCTCCCAGCATTACACTATTACACTTTGGTAAGACTTAAATTAAAGCATGCATCTATAATGCATTCTAACACAATATGAACATATATAACACATTATGAACGCATGTTTAATGCATCATAGATGGTTAGGGTTAGTGTTAGGTTAACCCTCATCCTGCTTTTAACTATGAATATACAGTACTTTAGGTACATTATAAAGCTTTGTATGTTCATTATACATTATAGATGCATGCTGTAAGTAAAGTTGTGACAAAGTGGGTGAGAACCACACATTTGTCCCCATTTTCCATCATTTCACCTTAATTTAAACATGCTTGTTTATTTTTTATTTTTTATTTTTTTATCCAAATTCCACCTTTTCTCAGTACTGTGCATACACATACTATCTCGGATTTGCTTGTGTTTTGCATTATATTTGGTTACAGTTCATACAAACCCAACTTTTCTAGTTAAGATAAAAGACTCAGACAAGTATAGTTAAGTTTAAGCTAGTTTATTGGTTCAATTTAGCATTTTTTTAAGTTGACTTCATCTTTAAAGTTACTCACCATACCCACCATATGATCCAGGGACAAAAGGAGGAATGGCGGAGTACTTCCTGCTTTTATAATCTCTGACCTCAGCAATGAGGTCATCAGCTCAATCCATCTATGTGGGGGTGTTTTGGAATTGTTTGAAAGTTATCTTTGATTTGAATTCCTGTGTTGATTGTAAACGTAAATATGTGTTGAAGTTTTAGTGAAATGTGAACATGTGTAGGGGGAGAAATGAAAAGTAATGATGTTTATCACTTACCTTTTGCAGAAGAGGAAGATGAATTTACCTGCTGATGGTTTGGACTAATTGAACATCAGCCTTTTGCTGATAGGGAGCTGTATTTAAGCAGTGGCTTGTCTGCCCTCCTGGAGAGAGGGATCTAGTGTGTAGCTGTGTACACATTACATTACATGTTGGTTCTATTACTTAAGTTAACATGAGTTAAGTTTTGCTCAGTTAAGCTTCATTAACTGTTTATTTTTGATTTTTTTTTTAATTTAGATTTTTTTCTCAGTACACGTGTACCATGGTGGCACTTTCTGTAAATAAACACCATTCCTTGTTCAAATCCTGAGTCTGCCTCCTACTAAAAACCATCCACTCTGGTCAGGCTTCCCACAAAAGTGTTACCTAACATATTAGTGTACAGTAAAATGCTGAAAGAAGAGAACTAGCCCCTTTTTTCATTCCCAACGTGTCACATACTGATGCCTTGTCATGCCCCTTGGTGTCTGTCATAACTGTCACAACTCCGGGTATTACTGAACCAAAATAATCACCTTCTCGTTGTCAAGATTGGACATGTTGTCTCCTTGCCTGGGGCATTGAGGAGTTATGCAACATTTGGTTGTAAATTCTGTTGAGGTGGACAGCAAAAAGTTAAAATATAACTTTAGACAGCAGTGCCATCTGCCATTACCGTTGCTGTCGTTCTCTGCCGGCCTCATCAAATTCAACGTCCTTCTGTCATCCACTTAAATGACATCTGGTTTGCCGTATAGCGTTTCCCGGATTCCATGTAATGCCGCATAAAAGGCACATTGGGCTTCCAGTAAAATCTGATGTAAACTCATCCTTATCATTATTAGACACTTAGCAACTTCTCCATACGTAATGTAATTCGAGACTCATGTGTAACCAGGGTGACACTATGTAAAGAACTAGCAGCGTATTGATGTCTAGAATGGAGAGTGATGTCACACACCCTCTCCGTGGGTTGTTTTTTGTTTTGGTATCCAGGGCAACCACATTGGCCGTCCTGGCCACACGGGCCCAGCTGATGTTACAGACATGAGTGGGAAGGCTAACATCACGAGCTGTACAATACTGACAAAAATGCTGTTATATTGTGTTGTGTTTGAGATTCTAACCCACCGTGCATTGTGGAAAGAAACAGATATATTTTTGCTTGAAATAATAGCACATTATCATCAAGTTGAGAGACAGTTGAGCTAATGCTAATGGAGCGCTGGCCTCTCTTGCCACAGCCATAGCCAGTGCGAATGAGTGGCTCGGCTAACGTTACCAATTGTTCAATAATCACATGAATGTTGGTATATCATGTTGTGATTGAGATTCTGACCCACAATGCATTGTGGAAAAAGACTATTAGATGTTTTCCATTTTGTTGTGTTGTGTTGTACCTGGGGCTGCGTGAGACACGGCTTGGTAAGCACTCACTAGCTGAGTTTACATGGACACAAAAATTCAGTATAAACGCCTGATCAGAAAAAATGCTTCATGTAAACACGTCACTCAGAAGATTCTGATCCGATACGGCTCATTCAGAAAGAATTTTCATTCTGAACGAGATGGGTGGTTTATGATGATTGTTATTTTCGACCAGTGTCCATGTACACACTTGCCCTGATCTTGTCTCCCTGGCTGGGCTAAAATTATCCATGCTGCATATGTCTGTCCTACATTTTCCAAGACAGGGAGACTCGTGCTGTATTCCTGTCTGCTCTCCTGTGAACTGTACATCGCTTGCCATGATGGCTTGGACAGTTGCATTACTCTCGTTAGTAACGCAGGACAGCGGGAGCTTCCTGCTTTGTCATTGTAGGAAGCCCCAGTTATGTTAGTTAGTCCAATTACTTTTGAGTGTCTGAAAATGAAGAGATCATGAATGCCTGTAATTCCTAAATGGTTAAAGGCACTCAGTCAGTCCGAGTTTTAACAGCTTGAGGGAAAAGTAGCTGACGCCACTCGTCTGTCTGTACCAACGCTTCGTGCAGCTTAGGCCGAGGCAATAGCGTTCTTCCTTGGCAGTGACAAGCGGGAAGCTCCTCCTGGCCGTGTCAATTGTTATTCGCGGTTATAATGCTTATGTCAAAGCCATGGCAAGCAACATAGTTCACAGGAGAGCATACTGAGACTAGGAATACACCATGAGCTTCCCCGTCTCATAAAAAATACCTCTATCGTTGTTTATCCACGAGCGGTGTGCACTGCTGAGCCTACAGAGACATAGACTATCCGAAGGCATGCAGCAACAGCAACACTTGTTTACAACGCAGGCGAAGGTAAAGCTTCTTTTTCTGCTGTTTCTGGAAAATTAGAAAAAAAAAATTAACTCTGCACATGTCAAAATTGTTTATTCTGATTAAACACTTGATGCATGTACATGCGCATCATGATCAGATCACTTTATTTAGTGTCCGCGTAAACAGTAAAGTTGGAATATCAAATCACCGAAGATTTTGATCAGACTGAAGAAATTCTGCATATGTAAACATAGCTATTGGCTTGCATAGCTGTGTCTCAGCAAAAAACAAGACTCCTGTTCTTTTCTAAATGTAGTAATTGCAAAAAAAAAAGAAAAGTACTTGCGGGTTCGCCAAGGTTGTTATCTGTTCACATTCTATCATTACTCTATTTTTTTTTTTTTAAATTTAACATTGCGTAGTTTTCAATAACTACTTACTTACTGGTCAGCGAGAGCCTGAAATTCTCAAAGCAAACATGACATTAGCATTGGGCAATGCTGCTAAGAACTGGGGTGGGCGGGTGGGGGGGTGTTACCAGGGGAAAGAGGAGGCGTAGCTGACACACAGGTTTGTTTTGGTGTATAAAGCTGATACTAAGCTTTTTTTAAAGTTCCAGGCAGGATTTAAACCTGCAAACATCTGGTTGTCAATAGGCATTTTCGGCCCCCAGGAACCATTTCACAGTTCTAGAGGCTTGGTTCTAAGAACTTTCCGTTTTATTGCATCTGCACTGCAGGACTGTTTTAGTTCTTAGAACTACGTTTTGAGGAACTTTTTAAGCTCCAGCTCCAGAGTAGGTACTTTCGCCGCACATGAGGAACTAAGGTGAAGTAAGTACAGGTTGATTAGTTGAACTCAGGAGCAGCGTCGGCAACCTGACAGCTGTTTTAACAAGACGACACAAACTACGAACCTGAGCTCACAACAAGACCACTGTTTTTTGTCGTTGTATCTTCTCTGAGATTTAATGGCGTTTATTACAAGATTCATGGTACATTATTACCACATACTGTAGCGGTAATGCAGTAACATTAGCTTTCATTTGTTGTTGTAAAGTTATGTTTTAAGTCATGTGGAAGTGACATTAGTGAACCAACTGCTGGCCGGTTTATGCAGCTTATGTACGGGGTGCCTATTTGCAGTGCGAATGTCGACAGATAAAAAGCTCTTAAAGTTGTTTAGTTCCCCAGGAACTACTAAATGGACAGTTCCTCTCAAAAAGTTTCTATAACTGTTTCGTCTGAAAACGCCAAATGCAGCATTGAGCATCTTTATTGCAACCTATTAGCAACTTTTTTTTTCAAGAG
>JAQLOL010041740.1:0-16592 GCA_029783665.1 Naso thynnoides
TGTGCATAATTGCCATTTCACGACATCCTCAGAACAAATGTGTCAAAAATAACACATCATGTTAAGGACAACCCAATTTGGGCACTTATCTTACACTCGGCGCAGAGGCGGTGAGCTGGTAATGCAGGTATCATTGCTATCTGACAGCCGGCATGTGTAACATTTTTTCTATGTGTGTAAGATAGCTAATGCACCTGTGCCACATCTATGTGTCCATGGGCAGGAGGTCTGCAAGTAAAGGGAGAATGAAGGTGTCTCTTAGTGCATTTGCTATCTTGCACACGGCACGATCCAGTCAAAATGCTCTTGCAAAATGCAAACATCCTGCCTGTGTCAGATACGGCACAGCTGGCCGAGGTGCAAACACATCTCCGCAATCACACACACCATTCATTTCTGTCTGTTCCCCACACAAGAGTGTACATTACTTAAGTGTCATTTGAATATTGTCAAGCAATAACAGTGGCGTAGCCAGAATAAAATAAATTTTATCAATGATTGAAGGCTTTTCACCTGTTTTTTACTGTAAAATGGGCATAGTTATCGGCAAAAGTAGGCCTACACCTGAAAATGACCTGTAGACAGTCACTCCAGTCGCTGACAACTGGAGCAACTTGTGTCTGCATGTGTACTGGACCCAGAAAAATGCAATTCATTCCCATGTCAATAATATTTTTCAGAATGCTGATTCGGTATGAGTTTTGTCACACACACACGGCAAATATCACGTTGTGAAAAAGCATTCTTTTTATTTTTCTGATTGAGGTCGATTTTTCCAATCTTTCATATGCGGAGAAAGGCATCAACCAATCACGATGGCTGTGCAGAAAGAACCTTCATCTCTCACTGTAGAGCAGTATTTTTACATGGCCAGCGCCAATCTTATGAGAGGAGTTTCAGGCGCTAGCAATCCAAAAAGCTCTCTTTATTTAAAACAATAGCATATTAAATAAAGATTCTCTGTTTTTCTAAGGTTACGAATAACATTAGGCTTGTTTTTCTCATTTGCAAAACTGTAATCAAAGCCGACCAATCTGGGACTGAAATTTTTTAAGCTTTTTTTTTTAAATCACAGATGAAATGCGTTAACATCAAATATACTTTAACTAAAACACACTCTATAAAATGTAAGGCATAATTTCTACACAAGCATTTTTTCGTCACATGAAAATAGTTGAGAGAGTTGAAACAGAAATCTTCTTTTGCACCAGTTGAAGTTGGATTGTTCTTATGGAACTCCTGGTGATCATCACTGAACACATGCTGGGCAGCTTGCCTGTCAGACAGAAACGGCAAGCTGTAAGCTTTGTGCTATGCCGGACATGGCAATCCTTTCTGGAGGTGGAGTTGTGCTCTGTCTTGATGGACTTTAACACAGAAAGTGGTAAAAGATAAAAAGTAAAGACTTTGAGGTAAAAACTCAGAATGTATCTCATAATTTTGCCTCTTTTTTATCTTAAAATTATTGCTATTATTATCTTAAAATTATTACTAACCATGGACATTTCTTCAACTGGCAGAAATGGGATTCAGTAGGCTGTAAAATGCAAAGTAACTAAAGTTGTCAAAGAATTGTAATGGGTTAAAAGCCTTCAAAATGTAGTGGAGTGGAAGTATTAAGTAGCACAAAATGGAAATACTCGAGTACTTAAGTACAGTACTCAGGTGAATGTACTTTGTTACATAACATTACTGTCTAGTGGAGCATTTCAGTGCTACATTACTAGCTTATTTTTGATGTACAAGTTACAACCCTGATGTAGAGAGTCATTTTAAAGGGCAAAAAGAACTTCAAGATTCTCCAGCTGGTCAGTCGGTCGAAGCATCCTTCCTGCGTGCCAAATCTTCTCTTGCATTTTATTCCCTTCTGCTCTGATTGGTTGGTCATTCCAGGCTTTCACAAAAGCATTCAGGTCTGCCTTCAGTTTGTGAGGGAATGTCATGGACTGCAGAAAAATCTCTTGTAAAGGATAGGATAACAACAGGTCACAGTGTTTACAAGTGCACATCAAAAATACACTTTATAATTAGACATTACATATGGAATTTCCTAATTATTGTGGATTTTTTCAACATATTTGAACCATTCTGTAAACTGAGTTGAGAAATGATTTGCAACCCGCCATTATTCCATAATGTTCATTGAAATCACCCTGACATTTGTTAACCAATCTAATCCTGTTGAAAATGACCAATCCTAAGAGGACAAGTGCCCTCTTCATTTTCCACCCCAAGCCAGAAGACTAATGCTGCATTCATATGGAATCAGGCAGACGATAGATGGCAGAGCGGATGTCATTTTAAGGGGACTAGAGCAGAACAGTAAAATTTGATGAGGCCAGCAAAGAATGTCGGCAACGGTAGACTGCGTTGCCATCAAAAGTTAAAGTATTTTAACTTTGTGCTGTCCTTCGCAGCATAAAATACAACCGGATGCTTTGTCAATCCTAAGAAGCCTCACATAAGGAGAAAACATGTCCCATGTTGACAATGGGAAGCTGATTATTTCGTTGCAATAATATCCAGAGTTGTATTTACCACAGCCTGAAAATCTACCAAGTCACACGGAAAAATGATACATAAAGGCAATCAGCACAAAGCTGACTGTCCTCCAAAACGTAATGGTTTAGAGGGAAAGTAACCTTTATTTTAAGTTTGCAAAAGAAAATTAAGAGAAAGCTGCATTCCACAGCTAAATGCATTACTGGAATAGTTACATAAAATGATAAAATGATAGTCACTAAATAATTTCATTAAGTATATTTTATTCCATTCTTCTTAAACAATACAGCATCACTGTAGCCACATATCGTCATCAGTGTGCAGTTTTGCCGTCCTTCCATTCTGTCGGATTGTTTGTTTTTCCTGTGCTGTGAATGCAGTACATCCTGTACCTCTGGAGGACGCATCAAGAAGCTGATCAGTCTCTGGGCTGTGAAGTCCGCAGTGGCATTTTGATGTCACACATGTCCTGACACCACGCCATGAGCGTTCAATCCTACAGATATATAACTTAAAATTATTTCAGCCTCTTAATGGAAACTTCAAGGACTTGGTTACATGTCAAAATGTTGTTATTTTACACACAATAGACCTATTTATTAGCTTTTGTATAGGCATGCAAGATGATGCTTAGATGCTTTTTCCTGACATTAAGCTCCCTCATTCAGTTCCACAGACAGTAAACATTATCCGGCTATTTAAACGTTCTTGATCCCCTGATTACCTCTTACCTAGGAGTGTGCACGCACACACACACACACACACGGATAAGCAAAAAGTGCTACAATCTGTCAGTGTAGTACAATGCATCTGAATTTCCCAAACTTCTTTGTGCCGTATCGTTGGATACGAAACCAAACAGTCCAGCAGGCACTGACTGCGGCCTGGTGCCAGTCCACAGCCCATAGTTTGTGATACACTGGATTACACAGAACTCAAGTGGGGTTTTGTATTACCAAGGTAACACAGTAACTGTAAGAGTATAAGGAAGCATGTTACTGACCATTTAATTTAAAATCCCAGATTCTATGCTGAAGTTCTTCCTGATAATACGACATACATCCATCATGTTAGCACTTGTACATTGCCGTCTAAAACTAAAAACTTACCTTGAAGGTATGCCATGCATCTCAGTTGCTTTTTTGAAGCAATGCTGTTGATGCACAATCGTTTGTTGCAGCATCACAACACATTCCTTTATAAATGTGCAGAGTAAGTGCCCTCTGCTGGTCCTAACCCAGCTATTGCAAACACATTTTGCTATTGGTTGATCAGCAGATACATGATGTGTCTGATGGTTGCTCTCTTACCAACCAATTGTGTGTTCCAGTTGTCATCGGAAGTCATAAATTCCGAGTTGTGAACCGGAAGGACCGGCCCCTTGAATTCCAACTCTGAACTCGTGGTCCTCTGGGTTTGCTCGAGTATACAAGTAGGAATTCCGACTTCAAGGGGACGTTCCTTTCATAACTCCCGGTTCACAATTCGGAATTCTACTTGGAAAATGACTTCCAATGACAACTGGAACGCACTACAAGCCCTGCACCCCACCTCTATAAAAAAAAAAAAAAAACTTCCAACCGCTCACATTTGGGAAAACTGCAGCGGAGAGGAGAGAGGAGACACACCCAGTCACTCTGTTAGGCTCCCACACTCTCCAACATATCGCCTAGGACACAGTGCACACACATCGGTGCTGAGTGAGGAGGACCCTGGAAAATATAACGTTAATGCTACAATGGCAACTCAACAAGAGGGTTGCTGATCAACGGATTTCTGGACAAGACAAATGCAGGCTGCAGTGAAGGAGTTAGCATGTACGAACCACTCTCTCACAGTTAAGTGTTGAGCTTAACTCAGAGGTGCTAAAGAAATGAAAGAATAACCGACAGTTTAGTTTCACTTTCTCTTCAGTAGTAGCGCATCGCTGTGACAAGAGAGGGGGTTGGGGGTGAGTGTGGCACGGAGAGAAGCCGGCTGCTTATTAAATGAACTGTGAACACGTGTGAAAACTAAAATATGCTAACAGCTAAATCTAACTACAATCACTTTTTCCTCATACTATGCAATTCTGCTGATCTGCGCTCAGTAAAGCCCCGCCTTCTAGTGCTGCCTGAATTGATACACTGTTCCATGTTCTAAATGCATTTTTTGGATTTCAGGAAGGATGCAATTCAGCCAATAATCTGGGGGTTTCGTTGGCTTTGAGAATTTCAGTGTTTCTTTTCATTCGTCAACCATCTGTTTGCACAATATTTAATTGTTAAATTTACACCCTATGGCAAAATTGCTTAGACAGAAAATTTCAACTCATGAAAAGACCCAGTAAAATGAAAAGAAATGAAGTGTTACATGTCTTTAGTATACGTCCACTGCACCAAAAAGTACAATGTACATAATAAAGCACTACATTCCTACTTTCAACCAGGATTTTTGTTGTAGAAATGTCATGAAAATGTACTTGCCTTTTGACTGCTATCACTGTCTGCATCATAGTATAAAAAATTCTTTCATCTGTTTAACAGTACTGACCAGACAGAGCATGGTCTTTGCACAGTGCAGCCCAGTTCAGTCAGTCTGGAAAGAATCCTAGTGAGCCAACTCAGTGCATTGATGCAGTTACTCTCCTCCAGTGGATGTTGATTCCCATGGACTTCAACCATCCTTTTACCATCCAATGGTCTGTTGTTGGCATTTCATTTTTTATGTGTTGGACTGCATCATCCAGTTCCTGGTCAGTAACATTGCAGTAGTTCTGTCTGACAGAGAGGCCAAACTCCTTCATCTGTCTATTGACTGTACTGTCTGAAACAGCCAGTAATTTTGCAATGCAGTCCACAACCAAATTCATCTCCAAAAAGCTCAACCAGTCTTCCTTGCTTTCTTTGTTCTTTGTTCTTTATTTTCTTTTTTTCTGATAGGGACAGTGCAGATTTATTGACACTGACGTAAATATAGATACACATTATTGTAATGGACTATTTTCCATCTGTAGTCCCTTGGTAGATTGATATTACACATTAAACAAAAATACATAGAACCACATTATATGCACATAATACAACAAGTAAAATCGAAAACACTGAACATACAAGAACATAGACAAACATACAATAAACAAAACTTGGCTATGTGATGCTGCAAAATACAAACCAGGAATAAGTGACTGTAAGAGTACTTGTGTAATGGTACAACAGAAGCAGGAGGTGAAGTGCCTGGAAGAATTAAGTTCTAAGTGCTGGTATGCAGCATGTCATAATAAAGTGCTAATGCAAAGTGCATATGTAAAGTGCTGTAATTGCACATCGTAAGTACAATCCTAATATTGCACATCATTAAAAAGTGCTAATGTAAATTGTACATTGCCTCCCTGCACGTTAATGTAAAGTGCTGATGTAATTGCACGTAGCCCTATTGTACAAAATATGAATAAACAGATGTGGTTAAACATGATCGCCAATCTGGGTTGTTCTGAGCCACACCTTCAGAGGAGCCTTGAACACTGCAAAGCTGAAGCATTCCCTGACTGAGAATGGAAGGCTGTTCCACAATTTGCTACCTGTGAATGACAGAACATTTTGCCGGTCGGCCTAAGTGGCACTTCGCAGTCACCTCTAGTGCTCTGGTGTTTGGTATTGTGGAGTCAATACTGATTGCTCTTTGTTTGATAAAATTATTTATCCTCTATGTTGTATTTGGGATGCCCCATCTCTCCAGCCACAGTCCCAACAGTGTTGCAGCTAACATCAGCATATTCAATGTGGTCCATCACTAGCCCATAAAGCCTTTACAATCTCTGGGGGGACATTTTACGTGCCTTGACAATTTTTCTAGTGGGTACAGCTCTTGTCGACGTGAATTGTAGGAGGTCCAAGTCAAGACGTGTTCTCAAGAGAGCTGACTGTAATTTTGTGATCAGCCTGGAAATCAACTTACATCTTAAAATGCCCTGTTGACATGGAAAGGTTACGTATAAATTACGTACGTATAAGGTAGTATATCTCTTACCTAGGAGTTATGTTGGGTTTCCACTTACGTATATAACTGGTGTCTATAGACTTGTAAATGTAGGGATAGTGTCAATGCATGAATTGCATTCCTTTATGGAAGGATAAAAAATACTACTGATACCTCTTTAAGCCTGACATTAATATAAAACTCAGGCTAAATCTGACTGTATTTAGGCTAACTTCATATCAAATTAATAAGACAATCTAACTGCTTTTCTTTTTGAACTGAGTAAGATGATCTCACTTTAACGTTATAACCGTAGCAGAATAACATTACTCAGATTCACAATGTGTTAAAACTATAAATTAATTCTTTTTATAACATGGCTTTGTTAAGTACTCGATTCTGACTGGTCAATCATGGCATTCTAAGGTCTGTTATTTCTGTATAACATACTATTGCTAGGAACGCCGTTCTGACCGGGCTCATCCATGGGCTCAGCAGGTTCATTTCCTGTCATCAATCAATCTGCGGAAAAAAGTCTGATGTCTGTGTGAGTATCATCCCTTCTGTGCTTGATGAAAAGGTGAGGCGACCCTTGCAATGCGCTAATCAGTGCCACAGTTCCTGGCACGTACACTGGTTGAGGAGATTATTCTTTGAGGATAGAGCCTGAATCCGACTGTTGCAAGAGTAGTGGCTCCTTTGAGGGTGTGGCAGAGCCAAAGTGAGGGAGTGGTGAGTTTCATGCAGTGCTGCCAACTTGGCGACTTTGTCGCTAGATCTGGCAACTTTCCATCCCCCTTGGTGACTTAAATTGTAAAAAGCAACGAGCAACAAAACTAGCAACTTTTTCTGGTCTTTTAGGGACTGTTTGAGTTGACACCAATACATTTTAGCGACAAAGTGACATGAAAGCACGTTACTTACTCCGTTCCGCAGTTCATGTCCATAATGAGCAGTGGGGTCTGCTGAGAGCCCCTCCCAAGTCTCAAAGCACTCAGGCGGTCAGTCTCACTGCGGAGCAGCACAGCAGTCCCAGCTGCAGCCGGAGCAGAGAGGATGCGCATCACCACAAATGTAAATGTTTCTTCACTGTGGCAACTCCACCCCACATAACTCAGTCTTTTGATTACATTTGATATTCCAACATTTTACAATACTGGCTTATATAATGTGGGTCTAGAAAAAGTATTAAGGTCATGAAGTTATTTGGAAAAGGTATTTCTACTGCAAGTTAGAGTAGCTGTTCGTTCGATTCTGCTTTCTCTTTCTGTTTTTTTTCATTATCAACACTTTTGATTGAATTGTGACATAAAATAAAACAAAAATCAACAGAAAAAAGTTCATTTGTAGGTTTAAACATATTTTTCACTCAATTTATAACGTCCATTACATGCGAATTACTTATTATGTAAATTAGTTGGTGATATCATTTAGCGACCTCTAGCGACTTTAGGACAGCCAATAGCTACTTTCCTCACCGAGGAGCCAAGGAGTTGGCAACACTAGTTTTCTGTGTGTGAAGGGATTGGAAGAATGCTGCCAGTTAGCAGTTTAGTCATTGTTTCAAGGAACTGTGCCATTTTTAAATTGTTAGTAAATAGAGACAGCAGCTTCTCAAGACCAGATCCAAAACAGGAAACCAACGTTAACACTATGTTGCTATGCAAGCAGTTCCAACTGTACAATTAACTGATTCTTTTTTTTTTTTCTAGAAAAGAAATGAAATCATTTTTAATTCAATAAAATAATATTTAAAGCAATACGTGCGTAATACGTAATAGCCATGTAATAAGTGGGATAATGTCCAGCAAGCTGGTCATTATTGCGAAAAGAGCCCCTTATGGCTCTTACAAGACAGCATCACCCTGTCATGCTCTTTTTGCAATTATGACCAGCTCGCTGAACGTAATCCTTTTCTCAATACAAACTCACTCGACAATCCAAATGAGCAACTGAATTTAAAAAAACAAAAACCTGTAAGCTGTAGCACTACAGCAGTTTGTTAGCTAAGCTAGCTCACTGTCATACAGTCTCTCTGAAATCTACCCCCAAAAGTAACAATTTTTCAACATACCCGAGGCAAATTCCAGACAAAGATATTACAGAGGGAAGGAATTTCACAGGTACATCTGCTATCATGGTGATTCAACACCAGACATCATCATGATAAATGTAATAAAACAAACATGGCATCCGAAAGACAGCTACCATTACATCACTTTTCTGGCCAATCCCTCCATCGCTGAGGGGTCACACCGATGTTGACTCTGGTTTTACTTCTTGCACTGTTCCAGTTCTTTTTATTGGCAGCCTTCTCCAGTTTGGTCTGTCTTTTACTGCTTTATTTAGCTGCAGAAGCTGCTGTGGGCATAGCTGGTATATGGCTGCATTCTCTTTACCATTCGTCTCTGTATAACTGTCAGCATACCGTATAACACTCAACCGTAACTTTCTGCATAGCAGTTGCATAGCCTCCCAAGAAAATTCTGAAAATCTTAAACACTGCATCATAGTTTGTAAAATGGTCAGCAGTACTGTCGATGCTATGCTACTAGAGGAGTTGTTACCAAGAGCTTGTTCTTATGTCTAAAAGCCAATAACACTGTCAAACTAAATTGACTTATTATAAAGGATGAAAGAATCATAAACAGGTGTCAGTCTGTTCAAAAACAGAGAATGTGAGAAGATGTACATGTAGGGGATTAACAGAACGAGTGCTAAAAAGGGGCAATTCAAGTGGTTTTGAGACTTTCTTTTTAAACCTTTGTCTCAGTCAAATAACTTCCAAAATCTTTCATACAAAAATTATCAAAATGGAACAAAACATCAAAGGAGTTATCCCTACTGTAATTGCCTCTTTGGTTGATATGGCTTCATTTTATTAAAAAGCAGATCAAACTGCCATGAAAGCTGGTTTTGCTGAATTGCATCTATCTTCCTAATGAAGAGAGATGCAATGATTAAAGAGGAAGACAAAGAAAATACAAAGAGTGATTTGACTTTTGATATTCTTGACATAACAAATTTTTTAAACCAGCCAGAGGAAAAATGAGCTGAATTTTCCATGAACACTCATCAGCTCCAGATGCTCAGGTTTCATTTTGGTTACCTTTTGCCTATGTTCTATGTGCTCTTGTCCTTACACTAAATGCATGGTATCCTTTTATCAGCACAGTAAATCTGACAGTTTCTATGTGCATATCTGTAGCAATTTGTACCTTTGTTGTATTACAGCAGATCAAAGGAGAAGGGCTCGTCACTCATGCAAAGGATCGAAATGCTTGTAATTGGTTCTATGATTATCTGACCATTATCAATGTGTGAAGTCAGATGGTGTTCATTCTGAATTTTTACATTTATCAAAAGGTGTCCCCCAAGGATCAGTTTTAGGCCCTGTTCTTTTAACCATCTATATAAATGGCATAGTTTCTGCAATTAACGGCTGTCACGCTCATACACATCTATTTGCGGATGATACTTTTGTGTACTGTGTAGCTGACTCAGTAGAACCAGCAACAGAGACTCTGAAAATTTGCTTTTAATGTTCTCCAGGATGCTCTTGCAAAACTAAAGCTGGTTCTCAATGAAAATAAGTAAAAGTTCATGCTTTTTTCCAGATCTAGAGAATCTGATCAAGACAATGACTGCTGTAAATGGTGCTGAGATCGAGAGAGTTGCTGTATACGAATACCTCGGTATTTGGCTCGATGAAAATGTTTCTTTCGAGCATCACATCACTAACCTTGTGCGAAAGCTTCGTCAAAAAAGCTGGTTTACTATATAAGAACAGAGACAGCTTTCTAATGCTTTTGTAGCCCCCATAAATTTAACATATAGTATATTGATTTAAAGTGTTGTGATTTTGTATGTAGTAGCATAAGAAGCTCCACAAGGTGGCGCATGTCGCCCACAGACGAGTCTAAAAAGGTAGCGATAGGAATGAGGAAGAAACAGGAAGTGAAAAAAAGAATGAGCATAACGAGAGCGCGACTACAGCCAGTTTTGTGCGCAGCGTGGAGTTAATGTTGATATATCTGATTAAGTTCAATGTTATTGATATTCAAGAAGAGGTTAAAGTGTTCCAAGATGATGTGTGTTGCCAGAAGATTAAGGAGGATGACTACCTATGTGTTTTGATGACTATTCTCCGGTGAGTGTGTTATGTTTTCAATGCTAGCTTAAACTTTGTTAGCTTGTGCTCATTTCATGAACGTGAACGATGAAAAAAAACAATCGAAGAAACGTGGGGTGTTTGGAAAAAATGCTTTTCACTGTTGAGTTTATGATGTATCTGTGATCTATAATACTGCTAGCAGAAACAATAGCCTTATAAGTTTTATTTTCTTAAAGGCATGTGTATTTGTGTTGGTGATTGTGTGAATAAGTAAAGATGAAAGATATCAAAACAAACTGCTAAGGTCTACTAATGCTGCATGGTTTAAAAGATCAATATGGACTTTAACTGAGGTTAAATTATACACCATGCAGGTTGTTTTTTTTTTATGGTTGACTTCTGAGAGGAGACAACGTCAACGACGTGGTTTCGGCGCGTGAGAGGCAGTCCGGCTGCTACTACAGCTTCAAGTGGAGCCACTCCGTGGATTTGGATGCTACAACTTCAACTGGATTTCAGATAAGATTTGACAATAAAACATGAAAAAAAAGGGGGCCCCTATATGACTGAACTGAGACTATACTAACTAAAAGGGAACCAAAGTGACTGAAATTTTTTGACTTGACTGAACTGAACTTGAGAAACTTCTATGGGAAAAGGAAACCTAATTTTTGAGTGGAACTGAACTGAACAAGGAACATATTTTTTTGAGGAAAATCCTTCTGTACAGTAGGAGTGAATTTATTTACCTTAGTTACCATATGTACCCGGGTACCGTAATTTTAGTTGATCAACTGAGTCATTTTATTTTTTTATTGTTTCTGTGTGATTACAGAGTTCTGGGGGAACAGAGGTAAATTTGATTTCACTTGAACTTGGTTTACTGTATTTTATTTTTTCTATTTTGTCTAAGCATAACATAAGGGTGAACCAGTGCTAATTGAGATAAACTTTTTTAAATTTTATTTGTGAATAAATGCACCCAGTTACTGCCTAAACGATTTCAGTCTTGTTTTGCTTAATAATCTTCCATCTAGAACCTAGATCTAGATATTGATGCCGTACTATTCCACAGGTGTCTAATCTCTCTTATTGTTAGTGTTACACTTTGCAGAAGGAGGATTGTGGAAGCAGTATTTTTATCCATGTTAGATTATGGTGAAGTAAATTACAGTCATGCTGCTGCTTCAACCTTAAAACCTTTCAATGTCATTTACCACTCAGCTCTTCGCTTTGTTACAGGAGATAATTACAACACTCATCACTGTGTATTATGCAGTAAGGTTGGCTGGCCCTCTTTAGCTGAGAGGCGTAATAGACACGGGCTCATCTTTATTTTTAAAGCACTGAAGGTAAATGACCTCCTTATATTTCTAGATTGCTTGAGTGGAATTCAGGTTCCCACCTAACTCGGTCAAGTGACGTACCAATGCTTAAAGTCCCCAGAGTGAACTCCAATCTTGGAATGTCGGCCTCTTGTTACAGTGCTTCAAACTCGTGGAATAACTTGGCACGCACTTGAAAGATGTCATTCCTTGTTTCACACAGTTCAAATCCCTGGTTAATATTCACTGTACCTCTGTATGTAATTGTTTTGACTGATTTCCTGTTCTTTTTATCCTTTTATCTTGTTTTTATTTTTTTACCTCATGTTTTTATCTTATTTTTAGTCAGTTTGTACCATTTGTGATTTGTGATTCTCTTATTTTATTGGATGTATTAAACTCGTCGGCACTGCAAATGGGATAAATCTCAGTGTCCAAGTATAAATAAAGGTTGATTAACATTATTTTTTGTAATTGTTATGGGTTGCTGAAAAATAATAAACATACATTTTAGCTGTTGTATATTGATAACATCTTATAAAGAAGTGTATCTAATTAAATACTTTTCATTGTTTTACAAGTTATACCATATGTAAATGCAACAATTGATGTGTCACAAATGGAAATTACTATGTTGCTTCTGTTCCAAATGTGACGCGAGACAACTTCATTCTTCACCTGCAAAAATGTTGAGTGGTGATGGAATCCTCTGTAACTCGAACTCTCTTGCCTCCTACAGTGACTGGCCTCTCCATGTTTCCTGCAGGACCAATGAAAATATGTAATTCACAAAAGCAGAAAGTGACATGCTGCTTTTTTAAACCTTAGGTAACGAAAATGGTGACACATTTAGGAAAAAGTGTAAACAGAAATGACCATACATGTCTGTGTATTGACACTAAAAAAAGCATTTTTGGCTTGGCAAAAACTGCCACAGTACATAGATACTCATTCAAATGTTCAGAAACATACACGAGGAAATGGCCGTGGTGTCATTTTTGGGCTGGCCAAATACAAATAAGCACGTGAATTCTCCCAAAGGATGGACTTATGGGATGTGAGTGCAGTCGTTTGGGGTCTTTGGCCTTTTCTCCAATTACAACTGCAAATACTACACTTCATGATGACATCCTACGAGAGATGGTACAAACATAATGGATTGGTGAGGGTACAATAAAAGCCTATCTAGCTACTAGCTACTTCACTAACGGATGTCAGAGGTTTATAAGAGCTTCCTGTTTTGGTCAGCCCAGCAGAATGGCCAAGGCCTATTGTGTTGTCATGTCACATAAATTTAGATTTTTTGTTAACAATGATATTTTGTATTCAAAGAGGTACACCTACCTCTCATTTCACATGTGCTGAAAACTTAAAAATGTTTGCTCAAAGGCTGTGTCTAAGTAAGAGAAGACAAGGCTGAACTCGATTCACGTTATGTTTTGTGATCAGTGTCGGATTTATAAAGCAGCTGCACTTAAGTTAAAAACAGGAATGTTCCTTTTCTGTTATCCAGTTGATGTGCCAGTTAAAAATCTTTGCTAAAGGATTAAAAATAGGCTTGTTTATTTTTTAGGCACTTTTCAGGTAGAATTAGTGCAATAACAATGCACACAGGAAAAGAAATAAAGTATGAGACAATTGTGATCTCAGTTCCAAGCAAGAAAATCATGGTTCTTATTTTATCCAGTAACATGCAGCCCCAGCACAGAAACAGTAAATGTGCATCCATTCACCCGCTTGGTCACACACCCAATCTTGACAATGTCCACCTTACCAACGAAATGGGAGGCAGGGGTAAATGAGAGGGAGGAAGAGTAGGGAGGGAAAGAAGAAGAGGAAGGGCTCTATTTTCATCAGTCTGCGTGGCGCACTGGGAAAGTAGGAGGAATAGACAATCAGAAGGTGTGTCACTGCTGGTTTCAATCACGGCCAATGAGATCAGCTCCTCTCATTCCCTTTTAAACTGCGGTGATGCAGTGCATTGTCAGGGCGGTTCCGGCTTGTTATCGCTGAGTTTATGCTACTCCTAGTAAGCCTCCACAGACTCCTGATCAAGTCAAATTGGCTTGGGAAGAAGCAGCTAATATGAAAAATGGCTCCTCCCCAGGTGTTATGAGAATCGCTGAACAGTGCGTCATGAGAAGCTTCAACTGTCTGATTCAAATCCCATTTAATAGGCATGTGCCAGCTCAATATTTTATATGATTAACTGAAATAGAAGGTGGGATTCAGAGTTATTGTTTTCAGATTTTTATAAGTGGGATGAAATGCGGAACACATCCACCAAACCTGCCTGATGGATTTTGGATAGGTGTGTTCATATGCTCTCTTGCCTTGTGCTGCACTGAGACCTGGTTTTGGCTGGCGTATGTTCACCTCAAAAATGACACAAAAATTGCACTGCACCAGCATCTTTACCAACACACCCTTTAATGTACCCCTTCACCCAGCAGCAGGGCCAGCAGGGTTCATTTTGGTCCACGGAAATACCAACTTGGCGCAGGTGTGGAAAGAAGCTACTTGCCCGATACCAAACTCTCAATAGGCCCAGACCGGCACTCAGACCTGTACTAAAGTCTCCTCAGACAACAAGTCCATTCATTCTTACTGTAGATTGTCTAGGAAGAACAAGGAAGTAGTTAAAAAGTAATTCAGGGGTGTCCGGTGGCTCAGTTGGTAGGCGCCCCCATATACAGAGGCTGTGTCCTCACTGCAGCAACAATGGGTTCGATTCCACCTGAGGCCCTTTGCTGCATGTCATTCCCGCTCTCTCTCCCTTGTCTCCTGTTCACTCATCAGCTGTCCTGTCACAAAAAATAAAGGCATAAAAAGCCCAAATTTAAAAAAATTCAGATTTTGAACAAAAGCACACACACACACACACACACACACGTGTTCATAACCCTCAAAAATTTGTGCTTATGTATTTCAAAGCCAGTGTGCGTATGTGTGTGTGTGTGTTGATTCATTGCTGTTCTTTGTATTAAAGCTCGCTGAAGGGCACTGCTAATGGATCAGGGACAGCGGCAGCCATATTTCTGCCACAGGCTACGTTTTCCACACATCTCCAGCTCACAGAATCTGCATTCCTCCCCTCAGAAACATCCCCAGTCATATAAATTGTTTAAGGCATAAGTGCTTAGACCTTTTCAGCAAAAGGACCCAAGCTTAAAATTTATAAAGCAGTGACTCACCCTTGGACACGGCTTGTTAAAACATTCCAGAATATCTGTCATGTGGGGACCAAACAAAAGCAACGAGACCCATTATGAGTTCTCAACCCATGAAGAAATCATGGATGGAGTTGAAGGTGTGCGATTATTGCTTCTGCTCCTGAGGCTATTACTGATGCTGCCTCTAGTTCTATTGCAGCTACCACAGCCGAACGACTGATAAAGGTGCAGTCACTTTGGAGTTATTTTTATTACCTTTGTCCGATAAACTCTTTAGTCAGGTTGAAGTGTACTGTAGTAATGTTTCAAAGCTGGTGCCAGCTGTTTAGTCCTCATGCTGCCGCCATAAAACCATCACAAAGCAAATGAGGCAGGCGAAACTGACCTTTGTGGGTGTAGCCCAGGGCTATTTAATCAAAAATTCAATTGGGCAAAATCTTAAAAGAAGGAAATTTTGCGGGGCCAGGCATTTTCAGCATGACAAATTTTGAACCAACACAAATGAATGTACAAAAACAAGCAACGTTAGTCTTTGTTTCCCTTTTAAATACCACAACGCATTCACTGCAGTTCAAACACACTGGCTTGGCGTTTGGATTTGTTAGTAAAATAAACAAGTCCTTGTGAATCCAGGCAGGACTGAACTGGTGGTTTTTTTGTTTTGTTTTGGAATTAATTTTACATTTGAGAGTTGGGAAAAACATGTTCTTACAGGTCGTACCTACTACTACCACTTCAAGACTTACATTTTCACAACAGCGCACTGCATCAAGGGTTGAAGGTTGCCGGGCTACACATAGTGTTGCACTGAAGGTCTGTGAAAATCTCTGTAGGCTCACACAGAGTATTTTTCTTGGTGTTTCTCTGCTTTTCTGGCTGGGCCAGTCAGGGAGGGCTTCTGGGCCGCATTTGGCCTGCGGGCCACCATTTGAATAGGCCTGGTGTAGCCGACTGCTGTTGACCCCGCTTTTAGAAAAAAGAAAAATTACTATTTATAATAACAATCTGGCCTCATATTATGGCCAAACAAAAAAGGTCTTTGCTTAGTGAAATATCATCAGATGCAGCAACCTGAGGCCTTGAGCATAAGCGAGATACAGTATCTGTCTGTATTTCGGCTTTACTAAGCCTCACAACCACGTCACCGAAATACTTTCACACAGAAGCGATTATTAAACCCAGTCAACCCAGATTGTCCCAACATACATGAGCAAACTGTATTAGTAGGCAAATGCAAAAAAGAACACTTAATCCAGGCTGAAAGCCGTTTCAGCTGCCAAAACAGGAAGGACAGCTGGCAAATAACTGCTGGCTGTCTGAATGTGCAGTTTAATAGGTTTATAATATCACCACAAAGACAATAAAAAAGACAAACACATCCCAACACTCAATCCAGTGAGTGCCTGGCAGAGTAAAGAGAGAGAGAGAGAGAGAGAGAGAGAGAGAGAGAGATCTCCACATAAAAAAAAATGAAGTATTAAGATCTTCAATTTATGTCTCTGTGAGGTTTCAAGCTCAAAA
>JAQLOL010041974.1:0-16561 GCA_029783665.1 Naso thynnoides
TTTAAATTCTCAAAGTGGTGGACCTGCTCTTTAACATATAAGTCTGGGTTTTGTTATTATCTCTGTTAGTGGATATATATATATTGTTTTTTGTTAAACTTGGAGAGAAACTGTGTTCACTCAAAGTTATTATAATGGTCTTTGAATTTAAATTTTAAATAAACTTTCTGTGTCCGCATTAATTCAATGATTTTTCAGAAATAAATAACCATTACAAGCCTCAGTAGTAAAATGCGATTAATCGTGATTAATTACAGAAAATTGTGCGATAGTTAAATTAATTAATAGTTAAATTTTTTTATCGATTGACAGCCCTAGTTTTTATCCTCCATTCTTTATCCTGTCTGGCTCTCCTTCTCGCACTGTTTTGCTGACCATCAGGGAAGCCATGTTGTGTGTCGTTTTGGGGGCATAGTGGGAGGATGGAGAAAGGGAGATGGGAGGAGAAAGGGATGGGCAAAACTGGGCCCGGGGACACTCCCACTCGGACTGAGCGATTGTGATTGGTTGGATTCTTTGCAGGCCAGCAGCTGCTAGAGGGTGGATATTTTTCGTTCTTTTTGGTGTCAGTAACATGTAAATTGTCCTTTTAGGCCTTAAATACCATCAAAATGAAGATAATGAATTTGATTAATGTCACAAATCGTAGACTCCAGCTTTAACTCAAATTTATTTCAACCAGACCGGACTTGGTGATTGTTTTGACTGTGAAAATTTCAAAAAAATTTGAATAAAGTTTCTTTTAGCACGTTAACAAGGCAAGCTCATCTCCGTTTGGTAAAGTTAAAATTAACTTAAAAGAGAGAAACTGACCTGTCAGTCAAATGTAGTGTAACTCTTAACCAAATACAGTGACAAAAAATAAAATATGAAAGCTGCTTGTCATTTTCTGGGATTAACAGACAGGCTGTCAAATGTGTGAATTAATTAAAGGAATTGCTGCCATTTCAAAGTTTGTTCAAATGTGTTTCTTTGGAAAAATGACAGCCCTACTACTGCTACTACTGGTTGATTAGCTTTAGATGTGATGGGATGTTATGTGGTATTTGAGATATTCAATATTTTGTGAGTTTTTGTTTTTTGTGAAAAAAAACAATCAATTAATCATTACTAGTTCTACTATTTATCACTGAGATGTTAACATTCCACATAATTGTACGTCTTACCCTCCTGCAGACAGCTGCCAGTCACATGTCCAAAGCTAAATAGCTAGCTAGCTAGCTTCCAGATTCAATTTTCCACTGGGGCATGTATTGATTGTTTATATCTTTAGCCTTTACCTATGATGTTCAACAAACATACTAAAAGTAAGATATTTTTTTACATTTTTATAGCAGTTGAAATAAAATGTTTACCTTGATGGACAGTCCATTGTACTGGTTGTGACAGGAAGCATGTGTGTGCGTAGTGGTGGTGGTGGCAGTGGGGTAGCTTTAAAAAATTTATGAGTGACACTGTGTGTGTATCTAACTGTATTTGTCTTAATTTAATGTGTATTACATTTTTATAATTATTTTAATGAATCAAATGGCTACTAGGGCCACCAGGGGGCAATTTTGTGATGGCCCAGAATCCAGATTTGTTCAAAATGTATCCACCAACACATCTTCCAAATGTGGTCCTTGTATCACAAAATGAATGACTGTTGTGCTATACTGAGCTATGCCATTCCACTATGAAATCAAAGAGCATCTGCAGCAGATCCAGAAAGTCCTCTGAGGTCGCTTGTATGAAATTACCAAAGAGCTGATGGGTCTGGACCCCAACAACAGTGCTACAATCTCTAAGGAGATGTTCAAGCAGCTTTGTCACCACCATTGCCACAGCCTCACAAATGATCAGGTAACACTAGAAAAATGTATACTTCTGCTGCTTATATTCCAGTGAATTAAAAATAAGAGAATTTCAAAGCGAGAACAAGCACGTTACCAACAACTCTCTCAGTGCTTTCAAGCTGAGATAACACATATTGGCATCAGTCCATGGTTACAAATGAGAAGATGAATCTTAATTTTAGTACATTTGCCAGTTTTAGTCTGGTATGTTTTCTTTAATTATTCTAATCAAAATCCAATTTATCTTGCTGATAATTATTGACTGCATGAGAAAGTTAGTCATCTGAAAAACCAGTTTACATTCTCCGTGTAACTGTCTTTGGGGTATTAGCTTCCCCCAGTGAGAATTATTATGTGTGTGTGTTTCCAATTTGTTTTTCAGTTTGGGTGTGTATTGTGTTGGATGCCTGTGACCAGGCAGAAGAAGTTGCAGTTCAAGGAGTTTTTGAAGCGTTGTGGTGCTCAAGGCAAAATCCCCCACACCGAAGCATCAATTAAACCTCTGCTCAGAGAAGCAGGTTCAGCAACAAAATCTTGTTTTCCGGAGACTACAGGTGCCATTCTGTAATGCACTAAGGTATAGCACACGAGGACAGGCATTTGAAATCTGTCATTCATTATCTTCCATGTACAATATTCATTCATTCACTCATTATCCATAACCACTAATTCTTTGCAGGGTCGTGAGGGGGCCGGAACCAATTCCAGCTGAAACTGGGCAAGGGCAGGGTACACCCTGGACAAATAGCTAGTTCGTTACAGGGCTGACGTATAGAGGCAAAAAACCATTCATGCGCACATTCACATCTATTTAATAGCAATTTAGAGTCACCAATTAACTTAACCTGCATGTCTTTGGTCTGTGTGAGGAAGCTGAAGTACCTGGAAGGAGCCCATGCAGACACAGGGAGAGCATGCAGATTCCACACAGAAAGGTCCTTCCCCAACCAGGTATCCAACCCAGGACTAAATACAATATATGTTTTTTAGTTATCATTGCTAGAATAAAAAATAATTTAATGACACTATGAAGCCTGTTTCTATAATGCATTATAACACATTATTGCCATATATAACATATCATAACACATTATAAAGATATTATATTGTGTCGTAGGTGGTTATGGTTAGGGTTTGGGTTAACCCTAACCCTACTTATAACTATGATTATAGAGCACTATAGGTGCATTATTAAGCATTATAAGTATGTTCATAATAAATTATAGATGCATGTTTTAAGTGTTACCAGTAATTAATTCAACCTTGATTATAAATAAAGTCAGCCTAAAGCTGTACGCTACAGTAATAACAATTTCCACATTTTCTTTTCGCTAAATGTTTTTGTCACTACTAGAGGTCTTGATATTTGTGCTGTAATTCTAACAGCTAAAACACACTGAATACGGTCTCCGCTAGTCTCCGTTCGATGCCTATGTAATCCAATCTGACTGTCCACATTGCTCGCTGTGGCAGGTTGCTGCAGTGCTTGCTTTGGCATCTGTTCTGTTTTTTCCACAAGTGACTTTGTCAAGCTGAACAGAGCAGATGAGAGCAGATCGTACTTGACAGGAAGTCACACATAGAAAAGGCACAGATAATCTGGCCAATTTTTAAAATAAAACAAATGTCAAAACAAAACACCCTGTTTAATGATAGTATGGTTGTCCTGTCTATATATGTATCTGTCAATTAACAGAGACCCACACATCACACACAGAGTTCGATATTTGACGGGAAAGTGGCAGACGAGCAGAGGAGCTTGTTGCGCTTCTGGTGTGAACAGCAAGGGGGCTGTTTGGACAGTAAATGACGCTTCGCAGCGCGCCGCCTCCAGTGTGTTCCTGGCATAAGTGTGCAAAGCACACTTCTGAGCACAAAAAAATTTGTTGTAAAGGCATAAATTAGGGCATCCCAGGGCAGGCAGGTAGCTTGATGAAGGCCAAAACAAGTTTCATAGCTTCCAGTTGTTATTCCTGTAAATAACAAATGAGATCTAAATGTCAGTGCCAAAGGTTCCCTTGATAATACAAATTACAAAGGTGGAAGGGGGGACCCCAGGTGAGTTCCCCTTTACAGGCTGAATAATTTAGGTGTTGGTCAGTACTTAAACACTAGAATTGGTATACAACATAGGTATCCATTTTATGATGTTTTAATCAGACCTAATCTGAACAGTACTTCAAATAGATATGGCCATTTTACCCTGTCGAATGGTTTCTCCGCATTCAGGGATAGGGTGGCTGTATTGGGACTTTCTTTTTCATTAAAAATAACATTATGGAATGCCCATCTACCTCTAATAAACCCATTTTTATGCATGTACAAGTGCTGGAAAACATCTTTCTGACTTCAATGCTATAACTTTGGCTATAAGCTTAGTATCTGAGTTTAAAAGTGTTTTGGGTGGATATGATTCACATGTAAATGCTGATTTGTCAGGTGTCAAGATAAGTGTAATAAGAGCTCCAGAAACATAAACAAGGAGTTTGACCTGAATGCGTCTTCTAGCATGCTTAAGAATGGTAGAAGCTTATTTTTAAAAGTCTTGTATGTGCCACTAGGGAACCCATCTGGTCCTGCAGCTTTCCCTCTGTTTATGCATGCTAGGGCTTCATATACAATCCCCTCCAAAACTATTGGGACAGCAAGGCCAATTCCTTTATTTTTTCTGTACACTAAAACAATTTGGGTTTGACATCAAAGGATGAATATGAGACAACAGAGGAGCATTTCAACTTTTATTTGCAGTTATTTACATTTGGATCGGTGAAAAAACTTAAGAGACAGCATCATTTGTAACTTAAACACCAAATTTGTAGGTAAGCAAAAGTGTTTGGGTCATTTTCTTTCAGCATGATGAAGGATCTCCCAATCAGTTTGGTTGCATCTCTCTTAAAATTGGCAGACAAAATGTCTCTGTAGACCTCTGAGGTCATTTTGCTGCTGCCATCATGTGTTACATCATCAATGAGGATCAATGAGCCCGTCCCAGAAGAAGCCATGCAAGCCCAAGCCATGACATAACCTCCAACGTGTTTCACAGATGAGCTTGTGTGTTTGGGATCACAAGCAGATCCTTTCTTTGTCCACACTTTAGCCTTTCCATCACTTTGGTAAAAGTTAATCTTGGTCTTATCAGTCCATAAAACTTTGTCCCAGAACTTTTGAGGCTTGTCTCTGTACTTTTTGGCAAATTCCAATCTGGCTGTCCTATTCTTATTGCTAGCGAGTGGTTTGCATCTTCTGGTGTAGTCTCTGTACTTTTGTTCCTGAAGTCTTGCGAGCAGTGGATCATGATACCTTCACTCCTGCCCTCTGGAGGTTGTTAGTGATGTCATTGACAGTTGTTTTAGGGTTTTTCTTTACATCTCTCACAATGTTTCTGTCATCAACTGCTGATGTTTTCCTTGGTCTACTGGTTCGATGTCTGTTGTTCAATACACCAGTGGTTTCTTTCTTCTTCAGGACATTTTAAATGGTTGTTTTTGCTATATTGATGTTTGTGCAATGGCTCTGATTGATTTTCCATCTTCTCTCAACTTTAAAATCGCTTGCTTGTTCTCCCATAGACAGCTCTCTGGTCTTCATTTTAGTAACACCTTTTAAACTGTAAATAATGTCTGCACAGGCTAAACCCAAAGCTGAAACTGAGAGCAGACATTCAGCGCTATTTATTGTTTGAATAATCAACGTAATAGGTCTCACCTGGGCAACTAAACACACCTGTCAGTCACATGTCCCAATAATTTTGCTTGCTTGAAAAATAGGTGGGTTCAAACAAAAGGTGCTATCTTCTAAGTTTTTTAACAGGTCTAGAATAACATACCTGGAAATAAAGCTGAAATGATGATGATGTTGATCTCTTGTCTCATATTCATCAACCCAAATGTTTTCATAGGACAGCAAAAATAAAGGAATTGGCCTTGCTGTCCCAATAGTTTTGGAGGAGACTGTAACTCAGAGAGGCTTATAGGTGTGTCCAAACTTCCCTGATTTTCTAAATAAAGACTCAGGAATTGGAGCTCATCAAGAAATTTGTTTTGGAGGTTCGTGTTGACAAATTGATCTGATTCATAGAGTTTTTCATAGTATATTTTGAATGTTTCATTTTACACAGTTTGAGCCCTCAAGTGCTTGAGCCTTATCATTATTTGTTTTGGTTTCCCCACACTACTCAGGCCTCGGACAATTCATGATGGCATTTTACATATCTGGTTATTAACCGTGGTGCAGCTTGGAGAATGTTGTTTTCAATGGGAACAGTCCTGCTTCGGACTTTCTGTATCACCACTTGTAGAATCAATGCTACCAGAGAAGCTGTGAGGCAAATCGAAATCGCTAAAAAACATTGGAAAACACTAAACATTATGTAGGGACTTGCTAAACAACACATTTTGACCTTGAAACAACATCAAACAAACAAAAGATAAATACATGTGCAAATATAAAAAGAAAAATTAGCTAATGACTTGCTAATTTTTTTAAACAGTCTAAACCAAATTATATTATCCTACTATGGCTCTTGTTGATCCTGGCCGAGAGGAAAGAAAAAGCTTGACTTGTCCATTTTCATACATGATCTTGTCCTTCAACTAAATAGCTCCTGTCACTCGAACTTTATCATTGAAGTTTAAAACTCATAATCATGGGTCTGGCAGAAGGGGCAGAGCTTGTAGATCTCACTGGACCCATAGGGATACAGGGGCGCTCATTCGATCCTAACCAGTGTGGGAAAGTTTTCAGCCTGAGGACGCTGGGGAGCCACATCTAAAGGAAAGCATCAGGATCTTTCCCCTTTACATTTTCTGGGAGGCCTACTAGGCCAAAGTTGGAGTGACATTAGCGATTTTCCAGGGCATCATACTTCTCAGTAAGCATTTTTACTGTAGTCTTGCTGATGTGGCTTCCCGCGGTGGTAAGCTGTCCCTTGATTGACTTTAGATCAGATCTTTAGTTTTGCAATGCTTTCAGTGTCTTCAAAGTGTCGTGTTAAACTTTCTGCCTTTAGAGAGGAGATGGCCAAAAGCACAGCGTCCTGTTGTTGAGCATGTGTATCTTCTTTGGTGGTTTCTTCAGAGATTACAGCCATATCCATCTTGTTGTTACCACTACTGGTTGGCTTTAAGCATAATGTTACTATGTGTGTGCTAGTTTGCGTTTTGTTGCTCGCCAGTGCCAATCTTGTTTCTGGTGCCATTGGTGTAGGGATGGCTTCAGTTTCAGTGCTTGCTCTTGTTGAACTTTTCATTTTTTTCATTACCGTAGTGAATAAGCTTGTTTTGCTCACTTTACGGACTTTCAAAAGGTGTCTATTACAATATCTGGTCACCGATAAACTGAGAGCATCTATCTAGCTCACTGCCATAACCAGAAGTCACCCAGAAGCTCTCTTGCCCCATACATGGCTTGAGGGAGTGAGGTATCACGCTGCCCCATGAGCAACAAATTTGGAATGATTAGATCCAAATCTGCAATATGATACATAGCCAAGGGGCATAGAGTTTAGAATCTCTTCCACTTCGGTGAGGACTGTGAAGAGACCTTCTGCTACAACCTGACCTTGTAAGACCACCTGAAGAGCAGCTTTTAATGGGCCAAATTTCCCACTCCCAGGCAGCACCAAAACGTGGAGCATGAGGGGAATAAAGTTCACTCAGCTTCTTTTGCAAAGATGGTTCAAGTGCAGAGAATGCCTCTTGTAGTTATCTATTGCCTCCTCTGAAGTTTCTGACCTGATCACTTATCAGTTCAAATGGCTTCCCTCGCCTTGAAATGAAGCGACATAGGGCTATAAGAAAGGAATATGTGTCCATGCTAGCCAGCAAGTCCAAGTATACACATCTGGTAGTGAGGCATTTAAAAAATAATGCCCCAGAGTTTTTCTTGCTGTCTACCAATTTTGATGTCAAATGTTCCAAAACAATCAGCACCAGTGGAACAAAATGGAGGCTGGCGTAGCAAAATCTGGCGGCTGGAATCATTTCTGGGATGACAGGATGACCCTGCCCATATCTATGCTCCAGACATTGACAGTGATGTTTCCTGACAATGATAAGCTGGGTGGTGAGATTGTCAGGTCCCGGCACAATAGGTTGCAGTGTGTCAGTCTCAAGGTGTAGGAGAGAATTTGACATTGAGGGGGACACATTTGCTACCATGGATCAAAACCGACCATGCCCTATTAAATATTCCAGCGTGGCTGTATTTGTAAAATATCTGCTCTGTTATCAAGCTGAAAAAGTTCAATACAGGTTAATGCAGTAACAATTTCTCTAACCTCTCTTCGTCCGACTCTCCCATCCTTTTAATGTACCTGTATGATCTAAGTGCATGAAATTAGCTTTTCAGAGACACCATGAACAGTTACTGTAAAACAATGTACAGTATCAGCTCTGGGATAAACCATTACAAAGGCTACATATCATATTTCGAAAGGTTTTGTCATACAGACTCAGCATTTTATTTTTAAGATTTCAAACAACTGATCTGCAGATGCACAAATGCTTATACACCGGCATATCTATGTTGACAGCAAAAGAAAACATGTTGCCAGTAATAATAATAATTATGATTCTGTACTGCTG
The DNA here is from genome assembly GCA_029783665.1 of Naso thynnoides. NCBI lineage: Eukaryota > Metazoa > Chordata > Actinopteri > Acanthuriformes > Acanthuridae > Naso > Naso thynnoides. The sequence continues at coordinate 8,420 of JAQLOL010041974.1, forward strand.
CTGCTTTTCTGCGCTTAAAAATATAATATGACTGCAGTGATGCATGTATAAGGTAAAGCTCCTGAACATCAAGATGTCTTATGTGGAACTAAGCATAATGTGTTAATTCAGTTTATTGATCTGAGAAACTGGCACTGAAGAGGCAGCAACTCTTTGTCCATTACTGTCTGTTCTCCTTTGTGAGCTTAACTCAGTATACATCAGTATTTTGAAATCTCACTTCACACGCTTCAGCTCCACCTGCCTCTCCTCCTGTCTCTTGCATGACTGCATCAAGGTTCTCCTGAACAAATTGTATGACTTGTTAATAAAAGTAATACTGGACTTGGTAGGTGATCAGTTCTGTTAATTTTTTTCTATGCAAAATGCTTGATAACAGACACAACAAACTTCCACATTTACATGACTGATCTATCTAAGACCTTACCTTACTCTGTCCTGTCACTTTTTTGGTGGCATTATGCTGAAATCACAAGATAACGCAATTCACGTTACTTAGGTTGGGAGCAATAAAAAGATTATGGCTACAAAACGTTAGCTAGCTACTAAAATCCTCAGTGTCCATTTACCACTGAGAGTGTACAAACGGATAATTTAGATAAATCAGTGTTGATTTAAGTCTGAGCATGAGGATGATTGAGATAAATCAGAGTTCATGTAACTTTGAGAGTATAACATTACAAATGGATAAGTTAACACCGTCACTTTTACTGCATAACGTTACAGGAACATTGACATTAACTTATGTAACGTTACTTTAATTCTCATCCAGTAGCAAACAATAAACCATGACATAAAAAAACATGTTTCTGGACTGAATCATATACATCCATTGTTTAGTTTATTGAAGTTTGCTGTTTTTGCCCAAATGATTGAGAGACTTGCATTTCAAAAGTCTACTGGGCTTTCAAAAATTCACTGGTCTGTGTGTCAGTCAAACCTCAAGCTGAAGTGTAACGTTCCTCTGCCAACCAGATACTCCAGAGGTCACAGGTGATGCCAATGAAGCTGATGATTGGCACATATCCAACGTAGCATAAATAGAGGATTCCTGATATGCTGATGAAGCTACACTCACTATGTATCTCTTAAAAATAAATGCTACTCTTGGTGTGTCACACTTTCAAAATAAAAGTCTAGAAGTTTCTCCCCCTTTGGTAACCCATAATTTTTGGGAGGGACAAGCGCAATTGTTTCCCACTTTGGTGGGACACGTCCCACCCATCCCCCCCGGTTCCTATGCCATAGCTCTAACTTATCAGCCCTGTGAAGGCAATCACCTACTTGGATGAGGCCCAGACTGGTAACAGGTTTAGGTTTAGGTTGATTTTTCTGACCATTTACGCAATGCAGTTACAATAATTCTCCTAAATCCTTCATATACAGAGAACAATACGAGCAGAAAAGGACTTAAAATAACCTCAGAAAACAGATCAATATGCTGACGCTGACCTTGCACAATTTCTTTTCTTTTACTCATACATTTCTTTCTTCTCCGAAAAAAAGGCATAGACTGAAGCCTAAGCTTAATTTGTCCACCCTTTATAAATAAATAAACTAATTTACATGGTTCCTTTTTAGCTATATAAATAAAATAAATAAAAGTTCTTTTTTCCCCCCAAAATTCAAAGTTTCCCTTAACAATTTGAGAGAATTAATTGTCCAGAAACCTGGTGAGATAAATATCAATTCTTGTTATTCTCTTCTTTTATATCTTTCTAATGTTTTGATTTTGAACGATTTCTTAAATTTACCCATCTTTTTTCTTACTTCCAGTTTGTTATCACATTCATTCCATAACTTGACCCGATATACTGACACACATCTACTTTTTACATTTGTTCTTGCCCATTTCCTTTCAAAAATAAAATTTCCCCTTAGTGAGAATGTGCTCTCCTTCTCTAAGTAAAACCTTTGGATACAGTCTGGAAGTGTTCCACAATGTGCTCCATACATTATCTGTAATGTTTTTAAAGCCACCAGATCCATAATTTTTAAAGCTTGGGAGTTTACAAATAACAGATTAGTGGAATGTGTATATTCAGCCTTATTAACAATTCTTATCGCTGTTTTTTTGGTGTGGTAATGCAATTTGTGATAGTTTTATAAGTATTTCCCCATATTTCCACACAATATTTAATATAAGGGAGAATGAATGAGGAATACAAAACAAATAATGATTTATGATCCAATATGTCCTTAGTTTTGGAGAGTATTGCGATAGATTTTGATATTTTTGATTTGATATAATTAATGTGTATCATACTCCAGTGATAAGTTATTTATCTCACTGTCAGGTTGCACTTCTTTCCTATTTAGAAGAGCATGTAGGGAAGCTGATGAGCTGCCCTTGTTTTAAGAGTTGGATTTTAGTGTCTATTTACTGTGAAGCTGACATGGGAGGGGAAGCTGCTCTATGAAGAGACTAATATACAGCATTTATCAAATCAGTCCATGTACTGCGCTGTGTCGGGCTGGGCTGAGGGGAACTAGTGACAAAATGAGCACAAAATGCAGACCTCCTTAACTCAGTTTCATCTCTTGTGCCTAGTGGAGGCTGAATGGGCCAGCGTTCATGTGTCTGTCTCAGGAAGTGAGGGCCTTCATTCCACTGACTGGAAGCAGACAGCTCAAGGAGCGGTTTCCCTTGGGTAATATCATCTGCAGGATTGTGCGCAGATGTCACATATCTCCATTTCTCAATTTAAGTTGTTTCTTGTATTCAAGCAATATAGGTACCAACAAACACTTTATAAGACTCTGATCCGGTTCAGCACAGTAGTAGAGTCAGTCCAAAGAACAGTGTCACTGATGAGCAGGCGTTTGGCCTGCTGTGCTGCTGCTAGAACAGCACGTAGTTCTAAATAGGGAACTAACAGCTGTTTCCTCAGAGCAACCCTCGACTGGGCCATGACAAAAGCAATGTGGACCTTATCATCTGTCGACAGGAACCTCAAATATGCCACTGCTCCATATGCTCTGAGGCGTTGCAGTAAACATGTAGTTCCACTGAGCCATTCCATGTTTCAGGTGTGCTGTAGCACCTGGGCATACAGACATCAGGCAGATGTTGGTGCTCACCAACCCACTCTTGCCACTGGAGAAGTAGTTCATCCTCTGTGGGCTTATCCCATCTCCTCTCCATCGGTCACAGTGATTTCACAAGGATTTTAGCCCACGCTGTGAATGGCAGGATATAGCCAAGCAGATCATATTGTAATGCTAAGAACCTGCAAATGTTTCTCATTGTAGGGTCGTCGCACCTGTAGCTGAGCTTATCGGATGAACAGTACCATGCAAGTCCGAGAGTTGGTTTTTGTAGATCTGCTTTTTGAAAGATCAACCACAACTCACACCCTTGTGAACGTGCTTCTGTTTGTAGATGAGCTATATCCTTTGAGTGATTGCTGGCTCACTGCCTGATTTCAAAACCACCTGCAGCAAGGAGTTCTCCTATGTTGTCTATCAGTGGTTTTCCTTGGGCTGGTGTGTGGAGGGAGTGCAGGCTGTTGTCAACATAGAATGAGCTAGGAACTGCATTTAATACCACCTCATGTCCTTCCTTGCTGACCTGTGCTTGGCACTGTAGGTCATAAGTGGCACAACAAGGACTGCATGCGGTCCCAGATGGCAAAACACACTGCTCATGAATGTCAGGGCTCCATTCCTTCTCCATGTCTCTCCAAAGAAATATTAGAAGTGGCTTATCCTGGGGGAGCAGCTCTACCTGGTGGAACATACCATGTATGTCCCTGCTCACGCTCACTGCCACAGGATGTTCTCTGAATCACAGCAGGATACCAAGTAGAGAAGGGCTGAGAGTTGGACCTGAAAATTGCTGATCATTAAGGCAGACTTGCTGGTAACTAAAGGAGCAGTTTTTTTTAAACTATTCTGGGCTTGTAATTGTGATACACAATATGATGGGGGATAAACAATGACTCATCTGTGCTGTTCATCTGTTCAGGAGCAAGTTTTACTGTGTGTCCTGCTTGTTCCAGTTTGTGAATTTCTTTGTTGTGTACACTAGCCAGCTCAGGGTATCTTTGCCAGACGTTGCTCTGTTGAACGCAGGAGAGCCATGACGGATTCAGGACCAGCCTGTAATCTGGGGGCATTTTTTGAATGGAGGAGAAGATTTTCTTAGCGGGATACTCCCTCCGCTTTAACACGTACTGTCCTTATTTCCAGTAACTCCAAGGCTTCTCTGTCCTGCTAAGATCAAAGGACTCCTTTCTCTGGTCGAAAGGGGAGTGTACCCAACTGCCATAATTTCTCAACAATGAGAAATAGTTCTTAAAAGAATTATTTTAAAAGAGGGCAGGGAACATTGATATATGCAGGCATGTGGCTTCAGTGAGCTTATGGAAAGGATGACTGGTCCCTGTATAGCCCAGCCGAGCCTTGTGTTCACTGCAATAGGGCTGCCTAGTGGCCCTGTCCTGACAGGCGATTCTGGAGTGATGAGCTGTGAATTGTCTGAGCCAGTGAGTAGGATGGGCTGTACTCCCTTGAAAGCTTTCATGGGGACATTACTCAGGTGGGCATACTTCTAACGTAGTATGTCCATGGGGCAGGACTGTTTAACAAGATTCAGTTCTGTGGCAATAAAGACATTGCTGATATGATATCTCATTTGAGAGCACCCAAGAGCACTCACTTCAAATGACACAGATGCTCCCTGCAGCTCTGACACCTGCTGTTTGAGTGAGTCTTCCACTCTTTCCAGTTGCAGGTAATGAACTGCTATTAAGAGAATGATGGTCCTTTCTGACCTGTCATCGAGAATAGCATGTATTGATAACGTTCTCCCTTTGCTGTGGGGTTTGACAAGCACCACTTTCAACATTACTCAGCCTGAGTGTGTAGCTTGGTCAAAATAAACCATGCTGGATTATGTGCTCACAGTAAAGATGCTCTTATTTGTGCTGGTGACTGCTTCATTCAGAAACTGAAGATGGGTTGCCCATAGGTTGCCCAAATTTTTTTCAGGTTACAGCTGTCAGGCTAATCTCCTCTTCCACACCTCCAGCATCTTTTATTGTCATTCATCCATGCAACTGTAATAAACAGGCCCGGTAAGGGTTTAAGTCAGAGGAGAAAACCACAGCACTACTGAGGAGTATAGAAAATAGGTAAGTCTTTATTTCATCACAAGTAAATTAAAATGCATACAGAAGACACAGGTGGAGCACGAGGGCGGCAGCTACACGTAGGTAAGCAGAGTCTGTTTACTGTCGGGCCAACCACACCCAAATGAAGCACAGCACACTTTAAGATCAGCACGGCACACTGAAGGAAAACGCACAGCAACCTTTACACACGGCACACTGACAGACTGCATGTGAATGCACACTACAAATACACATCCCCACAGGGCAAGAAAGGGCTAAATGACTACTGGAAAACACTGCAAAAACAGACAGCAAATGCAACCCCCACCCGCTTAGTTCGAGCCGCTATACTAGCCCGCTGTCTCTCTCTAAGATCCTATCACAATAAAATCAAATTAACATAAATGAACAAATATCATATACAAAATTATAATGACATGATTAAAACTTAGCTCGCTCAGCTGGCGAGACCACCCCCCGGAGCTTTGGCACCGTCCAACTTCCGGGGGACCGATAGCGTGCAGTCGCCGATGCATGCAGATGGCTATGCGGGCAGTGGACGGTGGCTGGCCGACCACTGGAAGCCAAAGCTGGAGAGCAAGGGTCCATGTTCACACTCCTACGTCCCCGGCCCTAGCTATCTAAAGGAAGCAACCAGCCTCCCCTCCTGAACTGTAAGTGCCACCTCCCCCCAGTGAGTGCGCTCGCAAACCAAACAGGGTGTTTGGTTTGCGAGCGCGAGGGTTTGCGAGGGTGTTCGAGTGACTGCCCAGCCCTCTCTTTTTATTCACCTCTCCCCAGTCTACCTGCACAGCTGCAATTAATCAGTCCATGATTGCGCTGCTTCCCTCATGAAAATCCCCCACACACAGGTTTACTACACAACTATTTGTGAGATGCTCAGCGTACTGAAATCTGAACAGGAGCTTAGATAATGCTCTGTACTGCTGCAGAAAGGACAATAGGGCTCAAATGCTTTCCTTTATTGTTGCCTGTGGGGGTCGCTCTCCTCTCAGTAGCAGTAGATGACATGTTATTGGCAACGGAGGATTTGGCTGTAATGTTATCAGTGCCATAATAAATTGCTGACTGAGGTTTGGAGGGCTTAAGCTGTTTCTGCTCTCTGCTCTCTAAGTGGGTTCTGTCAGCACTGTAACTCAGTAGCCCATCAGGATATGTGGATGGTTTAAGATATCCTCTCCAACCACTCAGCAAAATCAGGAAGTGTGTATGTGTCAGCAGTGCCACTCCGCAGTATGCCTCTTGTTACCCCGGGATTCCACTGGATGCGTGTCTGTTGTGGAATGGCTGTGTTGCCTGTGTGCTCTGTGCTCCATCATCCATCAACACCCACTGGCTGTGTTTTAGAGTGCAGCATGGCAAACAGTAGTCACAAGACTATGAGATTTTGTGGTAATTAAAATATCACAAGTGACCACAGTCTCTGAAAACCTTTGATCTGTTGACTTCAGGCCTGGTTCCTCCCATTATGATGTTTTGTTAGTGTAGCACAGTGAAATACGATCCTCTGTCAACACAGAATTTTTTTATTTTGAAAACCAACAGGATGTTTAATTCTGTTTCTGTACCCAACCTCCTGTCTCACACAATCTGCTCTGTGCTGAGTTGCTGCATTGTGCTCTCTCATCCGGCAAAAACAGAAGTCCTGCGTATCTACTGCGGAAGGCTATGGATCACTGGAGTCAGACAGTACTCCACATGATGTTGCAGTACGAGGAAGGGAGTTAGGTAAGTAGTCTGTCCAAATGAGAGTCACACAGAGGTTCACTCTTGGCGGCTCCTTCTATGGTGTTAAGCAGTCACACAAGGCTATTAACTGACAAGGCAAAATCCTTAAAGCGTTGTGCATCGCCAGCTTTCACTGTAGGGGCACTAAGGATGTTGCTTATCTCACCTTGAAGTAGTTGTCTGGGCTGTCCATAGCATTGCTGCAGGGCCTGCTTGGCTTTGGTATAAGGCATTGGATCATACATGTACCTCTTAGCTATTTGGAATGCACTGGGAAATTTGTGGTGGTCTAATAGTACTTGGAATTTATTACCCTCCAACAAATGAGGATGTGGACCTAATACACCATTAAGCCCTTTTGTCAGTAGCAGGAAATCATTCTCTTTCCCAGTTGTGAAATTAACCAGCTTAGGTTTGGGAACACCATAAGAGGAGGATATAGCCATCTCCATCAGGTTTGTCATCTGAGCTGCTGGTGGGATATTAGAGTGCTGTGACACCAGCTATGGCATTGCCTGGGGAAAATACTGCTGAGAACCAACAGGTTGATGCAAATGCATATAGGATTCTTGTATCCCAGCTGCTGACAATGTTCCATGTAAAGGTGCTGGGTGCTGAGACACATGCTGTTACTGTGGGAGCGGAATAGAAGGCTGTGCCTGCAGGACAGAAGGCCGGCTCACAGGAGGTGTGTCAAATACAGGTGGAGGAGGAGATGGCTGCTGCAAATCTTGTTGTGACACTTGTAAAGGAGGATGCCATCCTACTGGGTCAGGTTGCTACTGGGAATCACTGCTGGCCCAAGCAGAGAGTGTTGCCCAAGATTGGATTAGCCTGAGGAACAGGCTGCCAAACTGCAGAAGGAGGTGGGGCTGGATAGGCAAGTGAAAAGGTAGACAGCTGCTGGTCCCTTTGCTGCTGTAGATGTGACAACGGGTCCAGACCTTGATACCAGTGGAGCTAATACAGCTAAAGTAGGCATTGGAGATGGGACACATTGAGCTGGATGAGATAATCCAGGTGGTGGTTGGACTTTAACAACTGGTGGACTGAATAGGGATGCCTGCTGCTAAGGCGGTGACGGCAAGGGAACTGATTGTGTAATGGGGGGAAATGTGGTCTGTTGCACAGTAGCCTAGCCTGGTTAACCATCTGCTTCCACATCGTTTCACTTTGTGAGAAGCGCCTGGCCACTCTCCATTGAGAAACGTTTGCATCGTGGTGGGCGGGATATTTTCAACTTCGACCAATTGCTACTGCTTGGTCATTACGTATGTTA
>JAQLOL010042034.1:0-16556 GCA_029783665.1 Naso thynnoides
GTAACAAAGTATTTGTACTTTGTTGGGGTGGGGGTGGGGGGTTAGGAGGAGCACACAAGGAGAGACACTAAGAAAAAAGGAGGGCACAGTCTGAGCTGTGACAGATTTCAATGGAACTACCAACAATACGGCTGTATTTACACTGCATGGTTCAAGTGGCCCAGTTCCAATTATTTCCCCTATGTAGCACAGATTGAATTTGTACTGTGCACATGTAAGCAGTAAAAAAAAGCACATGGAATCTGATATTCTCAGATCCGATTCAGACCTTATCCATATGTGGAAATAAATTCAATACAAATCTGATATGTGTTGTTTCAACTATGATCTAAGCAGTCAGATCGGATATTCCCTGGCAATGCCAATCCTACGTCATTGAAAATTTGATAGTTCTGCTGTTTAAAGAAAAAAACACTTGCAAAAAAACTCTCCGTGCTTTCTGCTGAAAATATAATCAAAACGGTGAAAGTGCAATATGGGGGCTAAAAAGACATCTACGAATTTTTACCAAAGATAACATTAAAGTTCTCTCAAGAAGCCTTGAGGGCAAAAAACATGGGGCATCCAAAATACAGACTGTGTACAGAAGCAATTTAGTTTGCAAGATGGTTTCGAGTATTAAAACACTACCTGTAGCGCACATGTGACATTATTGTTAATGCAACTGAACATTTCCTACAGGTGCACATTCACATTAAAAGCATTTGACTGTCAAAACCTGAGTTTACCTTTTATCTGAAGTAGGCTAATCACAGGAAATACAGTGTTCAGTTAGCTTAGCTAGTTTACTGATCATTTCATACGAATTTTACAGAGCAAAGTATCGGTCATTTTCAGCATTTGTTAACAGTGGATAAATTCTCTTCTGTGAAAGTAATGACACAAAAAGGAGCTGATGAAAAGCTGCTCAAATGTTGACTAAACGTAAACGGAGATATCGGATTGGGTCACTTTTAAAAGTAGATGTAAGCAGGCAGTCAAAAATATTGTCTATATGTAAACAAATTGGAATTGAGCATCAAGACAAGGCAGTGTAGATACATCCTATGAGACATGCAAGTTCTGGTTTTAAGACTCCCAAGTTTTTGATCTGGGAGAAATTCACCGAGTATGAAGTCTAATCCAGAATGCATGCATAGAAACTGGGACATTTCAGGAAGCTGAACCCTGGATGTAAAAATGGTCCAAATGGAAGATACCAGTGCCGCAAACATTTAATCATCACTTGATTTTAACCTGAACTTTTATTGAAGTAAACAGCCTAAACCCAACATTCATCTGCATGAGCTGACAGACAATAAACTGGGTGATTAGTTTCAGACACCATGTGGTGTCTCACAATTCATGGACTGGAGTTGAGGCCTCAGGTTGTGCGAGGTTGATGCATGTTAAGTGCTGGGGTCTCCTCCACTCAGACAAAGGACCCCCTCTTTTAGTTAAACCAGATGTTTCAGTCTCAGATTTACAAAAACAACTCCCCTATATAAGCAGGAATGTCTCATCTTTAGGTTAAGACTCATAATTGGCTTGGGGTCTTCGATCACGCTCTGGAGTGTTTTATTTGATACTGTACTTTTTTGTAATAAACCTTTTTATATACAATCAAGTCGGTGTCAGCGGCAGTTTCTTTATCATCTTCGCATCATCACAATTTGAGAAACGACAACCGTTACAACAGATAACGGAACACTCAAATGTTTATTCATTGTTCACATTTGGACTACATTAAAAATAGGTGTGACTATGACGTGGCAAGTTCTAAGTGGGCCGTCGATTCTGCATTTTTACCTTTTGAACATACTTTAAGACAAAAGTTAAAAAAAAAACAAAACAAACGAACAAAAAACAAGACTCTTCATTTTTCATTCCATATCTACATCTCACAAATAGACTGCTAAATATGGGCCAAACTAAACAAATTATTGATTGATGACCAAAATAAGCAGCAGATTCATCCAGAATGAAAAGCAGGTTATTGTTTGAACTTTCCTGATCATACCACAGCAGGTCATTAGCTACTTTAGGCTGCCTGTTACAGAGCATTCCTTCTGTCTGACAGGCCTGTTTGTAGCCTGCTTTTATCATAGATGAACGAATAGATAAATAAATATCGAATAATTCATTTTTAAGACAGTTGTGAAATTCCATATGAAGAGTTGATGTGGTGTTCAAATGGTGTTTGCAGAAAAGCTTCCGGTGAGGAAAGGGTTATGTTTACAGCATGCGTGTGACGTCAGTGTCAGCTGTGCCTCGCGCAAGCGCCTTCCGCGTGCACGCACGTATGTATGTATGTGTGTGTGTGTGTGTGTGTCAGAGTGTGTGGATGATTCAGCAGCTCGTTACTGCGGCTCGTCCTCTGCACATGTTCAACGCAAACGGATTTCTGGCGCACACGAAGCGAACAAACGGCTTTTATTTCGACACTTTCTGCTAACCGTCAGAAAGCCCTGCAGGTGAAACGTTTGTGTCGAAGACCCCGCAGTGCTCGGCAGTGTTCGGCTCGCACAGGCCGGAGAGCGGCAGCGAAACGCCTCAAAGAACGCTGCCTCGTGTCCTCTCAGACCTCCGTGTGGATTTTATCATCGTCTATCTGGGCTTTAATCGCCTGTCGTGTTTTGACAGAGTCTCTCCAGCTGCATTTCATCCAAACTCCCGCTGAGTCACATCCAGCTGCGTTTCCGGCAGCTCCGCCAAACACATTTCCGCATTTTGACGTCTGATGCTCTGTCACCGCGGCAGGTGAGACTCCGTGCACAAACCGAACATACAGAGCGAAATGTCACTGTGACAGATATGTCCAGTTCCTGACACACACACACACACACACACACACACACACACACATATTTAACATCATATTTACATTGTATAATGGACTTACAGAACAGGCGACATTGAAAAAACATCTTCAAACAGCGAGCTAACAGCATGACAGTAATACTTGTTTTACAGTGGACATGTTACAGTAACTTGTATAACGTTACAGTAACTACAGCAGGCACAGGACCGTTACAGTGACAGACTGAAGCTGTAATAAACATGATGACAGTCAGTGATGTGACGTTATTAAGTTCTGTGGTGAAGTCTGTTTTAATGTGATATCACATGCTGTTCACATCATCCTGACACCCAAGTCTGTCTCTGAAAAGATTTTAGCCATCTGATTGACTTACAGTATTGTATAAACACTGTATTATACTACTACAAGTTCACCAGTAAACAGTCAAAATAAGTTTGTAAAAAAATAACACAAAATTACCTGCAAGAAATATTAGTTTAAAACGTTCAGCCTGCTCACAAAAGTGCATGTCTTCAGGTGATGATAAACTCTAAATAATGTTCTTGAAATGGATCAACAGCTGGAAAATGATCAATAAGTCGAAAAGTCAGTATTCAGGAGAATGAATATTAGCTGTATCATGAGAGTGATTTCATTTAACAAATGCTTAATGTTCATTGTTTTTCGTTGCTGTTGGGCCATGTTGTACCATCTAGTTCATTTCTAATGTTTCTGACTAAAAGTTTTTCATTGACAGAATGTGTCTGTGCTCAGTGTGTCCATAAATATTCAGAAAGCCAAAAACACAACAGTGGCTTGATATGCTGTGATGTTCCTGCCATGATAAAACAGTGTGGAGCTTTGCTGATAACAAGATGACACATCCGTTACCAAACCTCTTTTCAAGTCACGTATTTTCTTTGTGTCCTTTCTGTCATCATTCAGCATTTTTACACCGAAGATGTTAAACATCAGTGACGACTGATGCTTTGATGTCTGATGCTCTGTAGACAAACGGAGACAAATAAAATAAAGAGCTTCGGACTGATAGTTTCTTGGTGTAAGGAATGTTTCCGAGGTTGCTGACTGTTTGTCAACGCTCCACATTTCTCACATCTTTGGCCTGCATTGTTTCCATTCTTTAGCTGTACTTGGTTCCACACAGCAACTTCTGGCTCCTCTGTGAGCTTCAGGGTGGTTCGTCACTCGCGATCGCTGCATGCATGTTGTCTCCAGTGGAAACCCGACCATGAAAGAGCCTGCTGCCTCTGTGGCCGTCGTCTCGTCTGATATCAGGCTGAATCGTCGAGTCGTTACAGTTTCCATCTCTGGTCTGATGTTGCTTCCACTCTTAAGCCTGCAGGAGGAAAATGTAATCTGTAATCTATTACTAGAAAGAGACATTTCTGGACCCACCGGCTGCAGCTGGTTGCTGATTCACTGCCAGTTGTTCTGTGGTCAATTGTTCTGCTTCTGAACAGATGAGCAGAAGCTGCTGCTGATCTGGTGTCAGTTTGGAGAACATGCTAACACAGTGACCGATCTGAGTTTATGTCCATTGCAGTTTGGCAGGTGACCAGTCAGTCTGTCCATCCGTCTGTCTGTGATGTTTCCACTCGGCTGGACTTTATGTTTGTCTTCCTCCTCTAGCTGATCATTTACCAGCTTGAATCCCTGCTGAGGTGACGAATCTGTTCTTCAACAGAGATGCAGCTCAGAAAAGAGAAACAAATAACAGCATTCATATGTATATTTATTATATTAATTTATTAATATTGATTGTCTTATGCTTCATCTTGTCTTTTCCACTATCATACTGTACCCATCTTCAATCTGCTGCAGCCCTTAAACGGCACCGTCACTCTCTGATGAACACATGACTGCACAGCTGATGAAAAATTAATTTTTCCAGACTGTTTTCGAAGCACAAAAACAGTCCCTGTGGTGAATAATTTATTCCTTAAGTTCCATTCTATCTATGCAGGCAGCAAAGGAATTAAACCTCATCGTCTTTTCCTCTAGAAAATCACACATTTCTCTTTTTCTCAACAACATTCAGAGTTTCCACACAGAGAAGCAGAATTACACTGTTTCCTTACCAGACGCGAGCAACCTCTAGTGGATGAATACATTATCCAGACTGACTATGAGCGACGTCACAGCAGAGGGAGCAGTTGACAGAGTGTTGATAGGGAGAAGGTGGACACAAAAGGTTGTCAGCGATGATTGTGACCGATCAAAAAAGGCCAGTGACCAACCAAATGCGTGAAATGTCGCTCTAATAGAGCCGTAGCGAGCAAGTTTTCCAACAACACGTCACTGTGGCTGTTCACTGTCGCACGGTGCTGGTTGGGACAAAAAAATGACAGGGCCTCAGGTTTCAGAAATGGTCAAAGTAGAAAGGTGACTGGGATCGAAAGCTTTATTTCTGTCAAGGAGGTAAAGAAACACAGAACGTCTTTTGTTAGTTTCACCTGTCGTTATACCTACATAAAATTTGACATCTTACAAAAGTTTATTAACATAATGTCGCGCAGTGTGCAGCGAGATTTAGCCAGGGTTAATAAACTCCAAATTGTATTCTGCTGCTGACTCTTTGCTTTAATGGCAGAAACTTTACATTTCCTCCATCACTGGATCTCTTCACTAACACTCCTTCTGTTTACTTTCTCTCTGCTGTCCTTCCTCTTTTGTGACTCTTTGCTTTTATTGTTTGTCCTCCCAGTTGCACTAATCCGAAAGTTGGCTTCACTGGGTCGGCTGTGCATGTGGAATTTATTTATTTTATTTCTAGAGATGCACTGATCTACTTTTTCCCAGTTTCGATCCAAATGTGCTGATACCAATACTGATTCAAATATACATGATGATGATCTCTGTTACATTCCGGCATATTGTTTATTAGGTGCTTTTTGTGTTCTGCTTTAAAAATGTATCCTCGGCTAGTGTCCTGCTGGTGAAGTCTCCTTCCTCTGATAATATTTTTAAGTGAAATGTCACCGTGTCTTCAGCAAGTCACTGCTGCTGCTCAGACGCCTGCAGTAGCGTGTAATTGTGTGCGCCATAGCATGATGTCATGTGCGCCACACACAGAATCAAAGTGAGTAGATCAGCTCAGTGGTTTAGAGCCACTGTCACCAATACCCGATCTGGCTGTTAAGTGAATATCAGGCCCGATACGGATATTGGATTGGGTTAGGTCCATCTCTATTCATTTCTGTTGACACACACAGAGTAGGAGACATGCAGGCTAATTTGTTCCTTTCTGGGAAAAAAAAAAAACATTGGTGAGGTTTCTACAAGGCCTCAACTAATGTCACCTTAATGCTAAAAAAAAACTATGCTAACATGTTCATATGTGATCGAGGTACATGTTAACCATGTCTGTGGTTTAGGTTTTTCATGCTAGTGTGCGAAAACTTGCTATTTAGTCCTAAACACTAGGTGAATGTCCCTTAGTCTTCCTCATTTGCTTAGCTTCTTTTCATTTGATCTCTTCATCTTTTTGCCCTTAGGAAAGCTGGGGTAGGCAGTTTATCTTTGGTGTCATGGCGCTAACATCTCATAATAACCTTTCAGCATTTTGTAATTCAGCTGGTCTGAAAGAACTCTAGCCTTCTGCTCCTCTCATTGGCTCTGGATTCAGACCCTGACTGGGTATTTTCAGCCAGTCACGGCTCATATCGGACAGTGTGTGTTCCTGTTGGCTGCTTTACGCTTTGAATCTTAGGTGACAAGTGACATCTCCACAAGCTGATTGGCTGTTGAAACAAGTGATGTGCCTTACGTCCTAAAACTGGCCTCTGGCGACTTGATGAGCTGAGCTGCAGGCGACACCGTCAGCCGGCTTGAGTCGAGCTGAGACGGAGCAGTTTACACCACAGCAACTTTCCCTGCAGCCGTTTGGTCTCGTCGAGAATCTTTGCTGCAAACTGGACTTAAAAGAGAGAGAGACAACAAACGAGATAAAACACGGGGCGGAGCAAAAACCGAGGGGTGGGGGCAGCAGAGTTGCTTCATTAGGAGTCTCATGCTGCAGCTCTTAAATGTACCTCACAAGAACTTCTTAGTCTTTTCCTCCTGTTTTTCTGTAGTCGAGTCCCTTTTACTCTCCCCTCTGAGTTTACTGATGCTCTCTCTTACTCTCTGTCTCTCTCTGCTGAATGATGTTGTCAGGAAATGTTTGGCGATTCTTTCAATCTTTCTGTCGGTCATCTCGTCTCTGACTGGGTGGTGATGGTCTCCAGAGTTTCCTCATTTTGATCAGATCCTCTAAGCTGCTGATATTGTTGTCTGTTCAATTAGTGGTGAGATGTTTCCAGGATGTCAGTCTCTGAGGTAGGACTGTGAACCTTCGGGAATCTCACAGTTTGATCGATTTCGATTCGAAATTATTCTCAATTAGATAAACAGAAAAGGGAAGGAAGACGTGTTAACACTTTACCTTTTCTCTGGTTCCTTCACTCTGACCATTTTATAATTTAGGCCTTTTTTAAACCAGTCTTCATATTTCACCAGTTCTGTTATAAAAAAAACTTTTTGGCCCTCAGACAGTCCAACCTTCAGTTTATTAGCTGCAGTGGCTGCATGCATAATCGAAGTGGGTTTTCAGGCCTGTTTGAAAAAAGTGTTGAGCATCAGCAGGAGGGAGTAGATTGCTGGGTAGCAGAGAGAAAGAGCTGCTTTGTGGCAGATTAATGGGGGTGGAGGGGATGGAGGGCGTGCATTGGAGTGAGTGGAGGTCGGCAGCTGCTAGCACAACAGAGATGTTGTCCATGCCAAGTTGCTATGAAACCAAAGGGGCAGAGGGGGAGGGTACCAGGACTGAAGGGCTCAACATGCTGTAAGCCCAGCTGAGCTCGTGTGGTCCAAGTGAAGAGTTCACAGAGAACAAACACACCACATGAACTTATCTCTCAATGATATTAACTGACTAATACATGCGACTGTGCTGAAAGTACGAAACATGGCCATTGTAATTTCTTCCATACAGGACATGAGAGTTTGATGATGATAGAAACGATAAGAATCAGATTTTTGGGGGGGATTTTTACCAACACCAAAACGAGACCATCAGCAGCTTTTGTTACCCGAAGGTGAAGCGGTGACGTATGACCCCACAGATTAGACTGAATGTGTGTTAATTCTGCTTCAGTTCAACACTCTGTTGTCTGAGTCTAAATGTTCGTCTTCATTCATGCAGCGGAATCACAGTCTTGTAAATGTTAATGTGATCCTTGGTTGTGAAAGCAGCCAGTTAAGGTTCTTCTTTGAAAAAAAAAAAAATCTTTTTCAGCTTTAAAGGTTCTTTTGTGGTTTGAAAACAGCAGGATTCAGTGACAGTATGTCTGTGATTTTAGCATTAAAGCAAATGCTAACAACCTTTAAATCCATCTGCAGATCGTTAAAAAGTTGGTCTGCAGGCTCTAAGCAACATTATATTTATGACAGATGACCATCTAGTTTTTAGGATGGAAATAGTTAAAATATGGTCATTGTCTCTACAAAGCCAGAAAATCATATCAATATCAGGTAATCACTCTGAAGAGGACCGTGTGGGTTGAAATGTTCGTGAATGCTTGCACCTAAATAAAAGGTTTTTTAGATGATCCATGGAGCTCCAGTCATTTTCCTTTTTTGATGGTTTGAGGTCCTGGTCGGTGGGCGCCGGTATACATCGGATAAACTGGTTTAGCACATGAATCCTCCTAAAACTTCAGGAAAAGCTGTTGCTCATGCTCCACAGATCAAATGTCCTCCACGGCCCGATGACGCGCTCAGTCTGCCAGACGCCACACACAGCCTACGACCAACCAGCAGCCATAAATATTAAAAACACACCATGGCTAAAAGCAGCGTTTCTATTTTCACGAGGAGCTGTCCTGACTGAGGTGGAGTCAGAGAGCAAGATACGCCCTCGGCCTTGAAATAAAAAATTGAAATGTAAATGAGATATCATCACAGGAGGACACAAGTGTGTTGCAGATTATGATAAGTGAAAGTTTGGTGATGAAGAGAAAGGAGTGGAGGAGGAGGTTATGTCATTCTGCCAGGAATATCTTTGTCCTGTAGTGATAAGCACGTAGAGAGACTGAGACCACAAAAGGCTGAGAGGAGGAAGACAAGGACATGATGGAGCAGGATGAAGAGACAGAGGGAGGAAGACGAGAGGTCGAGTGATGAAGAGACTGGGGGAGGAAGACAAGAGGTTGAGTGACAGCTGAGCTTCTCTTCAGTAGTTCAGAGCAGCCAATAGCAGACGAGGAGCTGGTTTGTTGACTCTGCCTGACTTTCAGTCTTCTCCTTTCCTCCTACCCATAATCCCTTGCTGTTGGTCATTGTTTCAGATTTCTGTCATTTCTAGAGGGGAAATCACATATTTAGGTGCTTTTTAATCAGTTGATGTTTGATGCCATCAGAAATCGGGACAAACACTGAAGAGTTCAGATTAACTTGTGTCTTGAGTACATTAGCCCAAACAAATGTGTCCAAACAAGTGCTGTTACATCACACCTTTCCGTTTAACTCTCCACAGGGTCACAGAGTTCATGTTATGCTTGGGAAAGAATGAAAATGTCCCAAACTCACGGTTTGTTATATAACAAGAGTGTGAGAAAGTCAGCTTTCCGCAGCAGCCCGAGTGAAATCGAACGTGTTTCACTTACAATGCTGAAGTTTAAAATCCAAACAGGTTTACGTGATTGAAGAACGGGGGCAGATAAAAGTTATGGGATGTCTTGCTGTGTCATCTGTTGGTGGAGTCTGTGATTCAGAGTGAGAGCTGCAACCAGCCGGTCGGGTTACTATTGATTCATTTATCATTGAGTGAAAATGGAAGACGAACCTGAGCTGCAAAACTGTGAGTGTTTTTATCCTCAGCTGCTGAGAGCTCATCTTACACTTTCAAAACACATAGATGAGGGACATGCTGCAAAAGTGTATGTGTGTGTGTTTGTATGTGTGTTCGTGTGTGTGAGACCTCACCCTCCATCCTCTGCAGGGGAAAGATGAGATTAATGTGGTCCAGTGCACAGCAGATGCAGTGCGGACCATCTGTTGTGTCGCAGGTCCATCTGTGAGTTTGTGCTCTGGCAGCTTTTGGCCTTTTCCTGTCTGAGAGTGTGAATGAAATGTGACCTCATAGACTGTTGACAGACTCACCTGAGAGCCTGGAGAGGTTTCTGTGTGAGAGCACAGCACCTGTCAGCTGCTGATGAGACTGCCATTACTGAAAAATTCCCCCTGATGGGCAGAACCATGAGTGTTCCTGTGACCTTGTCCTAAATATCAGAAGGTAGATCATGTTAAGCTGTAGTGAGTAAATCTGCCTTTCTTTGTGCACACCCAAGATTAAAGTGTCATTACCCTTAAGTCATCTTGATTTCTGTGTTCTGGTAGCTGCCTTTTGTACTGCACACTGTGCCAGAAACACAAAAATATGTAAAACATTTAAACAGTTAATTATTTAAATAATTATTATTTAAAGATGCATGTCTTTTGCAGGAGTCTCAATGTATTTGCACATTGTTAACTAGGTGCTTTTTGAATAAATAGAAGTCACACTGGAGGTCATAGTTTAACATTTGTGTTGCATGCTTCATAAAATCTTTGTTTGCACGTTTGGAGTTATATCTCTGAGTTAAAATGAAATTTCAAAAAACAAAGGGCAAGGAAGTAAATATTTGTAGGTTCAGTTGCAGTTACTCTTAATTACTAATAAATGTGATTAAAATCATAAATGCTGAAAATATAAAAACATGTCAACAGGGAAATGTGAGGACGCAGATGGACGCGGTTTTTCAGCTCAGTGAGCAGAGAAGTAGAGCATGAGCACATTGATAACCCAGACTGTGACTGATGTACAGTAAAGGAGGAGGATGAGGAAAGGAGTAACAACGGGTTTATAGAAAGAAGAGGTACATGGAGGGAGGGAGAGTGGGGGGAGGGGAGGGAGGGGAGACGACTGGAGTCAAATCGAGGAGAAGAAAGTCAGGGATGAAAAAAGGATGAGAAGTCAGTAAACAAGCCAAAGGTTCAATGATGTATCACAAAAGGAAGCAAAACTGTGTGTGTGTGTGTGTGTGTGTGTGTGTGTGTGTGTGTGTGTGTGTGTGTGTGTGTGCGCGCGCTCAGCCAAGAAAGCAGAGCTGATGAATGACGTCTCACTCTGGTGTAAACATCTACAGCCGTGAAAGCAGCCAGCTGATTCTTTTAATAACTTAGGGCAAAATGATTCATGCTAGGATTGCACAATTAATGAAATGTAATCCAAACTGCAGCTTGGACTGCTGCAATATTAAATTGGGGGGGGGGGTGCAGTTTTTGTTCAAGCAGAAATATGTGTGTTTAAATTCAAATATTGTGGTGCTGCAGTCGTCTTGGTCGAAACGTCGTATTCTGCAGACTTAAAAAACATCATTGTTTAGTACAGATCCCCATAATCTTTGTAACATGTTTTTTAAAGAAAATGAGAATAATTATTTAAAAAATTACCATTTCCTCTAATTTTGAAAATTGCAATTCTATGTTTTTTTCAAAATGGCACAGCCCTAATTCATGCTGTTTATTTGACGTTTTTCGTGACGCATTCACTGTATGAGTCTGAACGGGAAATCTGTCGACAGTAAATGTGCAGTTTTGGCGTGCTCGGTAGTTTTACCATCACTGTTGGTTCACTGGTCACAGATTTTTGCTTTAGTCAATGAATCACTGCACGTGACTTCAGTGATCACAGTTTCTTGCCCATTGAATAAGTGAATGGAGTTTGTGGCTGGACCGCTATTCATATATTCAAATGGATTCTTTGTACTGCAGCCAAGGACAGAAAGCCGAGACAGGGAGTGATCACACTCAGTGTGTGTCTCTCTGTACGTAGCTGACGCGTGAAGCTTTAAAGATCCCTGCCGGAAAATCTGCGATCAGCCCCCAGCACAAAGGAGATTTTTGATATGAAAGATTAAATATATGTAGAAATTAAGAGCAATGAAACTGATCAACCTTTTCACAGGTTCATATGTTTTTTTTTTGTTGTTTTTTTTTTCTGCAGTTGGTAGGAAACTTAAAATTACTTCATTGATTCTTTGTGAACCGCTTTTCTAGCAGCCTGTTTGTAATTGGTGTGGATCTTTGTCCGCTGTCACATGATGACTCTTTGACCTCAGGGACATCAGTCCTCCAGGATTCAAGTTCAAAGGAAAAGACGCCACGTTTGTCTAACCTTTCCCCTTGAACACTAATGATCACTGGTGTGTGTGTGTATGTGTGTGTGTGTGTGTGTGTGTCTGTCCGTCTGTCTGTCTGTGTGTTTGGAGCAACGTCTTACCTGTGTCTTTGCCTTGTGGAAGTCAGTGTCATTTGTTCAGATGTAGCTGGTTGTTCTGTAGTTCATGAAATGGTATATCATGTATGTTTAAGCTAATTTTTTTACAAACATCAACAACAGAAGACATTTCAGAGTTTTTTAGGGGTACAGTAGATCATTTTTGCTCTCCACCAACTTTCATCAAGACATCTGTTAGTGTATCCTTACTGTTGGTCAACTCAGTGTTAACTTGAATTAATTAACAAACACCCTGCACAGTACTCAAAGTTCACTGTGGCAAATCAGGCAAAGACACTGAGCCAACTGACACTGACAGAGACTTTGAAAAATAAAGAGAAACTGCCCGAGGACAGCGAAAAGGCCGAAAAGATCACAGCCAAGAGAGCTCAAATTTATGGCGTTGGATGACCAGCTGTTGTCTGTGGTTGCAAATGTGGGATTTCACCGTCTCCTGGAGCACGTGGAGCCGTGGTATGAGTCGCCTTCTCGACACTTACCGATAAGTGTCCTTCACAACAAGCCGGCCCTTCACAACAAGCTACGTGACCACCTGCTGGTCCGTTTAAAACACGCGCCTCCTTTTGGGGTTACCACAGACACATGGAGTTCGTCTGTTTTGTCTGCGTAGCTTCACTGCACAGCAGGTCGACTCCAGTTTTAATTTACAACGTGCGACCTTGCATGCTCAGCACTTCGCTGATCTCATACGGCAGAGCACGTGAAACAGGCGATCGAGGGGATGCTGAACAGTTGAGGAATAGAGAAGCAACGGGTCCATGTAATTTTGTGGGACAATGCACAGAATATGAAGAAAGCCGTGGATGATATGGGAGTACCGAGTATGTGTTGTGTCGCCGGACCCTTCAACTTGTCGTGTACGAGGGTCTGCTCTCTCAGCGCAGCGTCACAGACACACTGGCTAACACGAGGAAGATTATAGGACATTTCAAACATTCTCCCTTGACCTGTTCACATCTGGAAGATATCCAGATTGATCTGAAGATGGAAGTGAAGCGCCTGCAGCAGGATGTGCACGTTAGATGGAACAGCATTAATGCATTGCCAAAGTATCGGATCGGGACTAGATATCGGAAGATATCAAAATCAAATGACTTGGACTCGGGGTCAAAAAAATGTCATCGGGACATCCCTAGTAAATGAACTTGTGATTTCCATCATGCATCATTGCAGCTCTGATCCTGCAGAAATCACCAGTGAAAGAGTTTACTGTTTTGTGGCTGTTGGTACATCTGAAACTGACCTCATTTCAAACCAGCACTGAATAGTTGCTATTTGCTTTGATAATCTCCACCAAGGGTCTTTATTACCCAGCTTCAGCTGTATCAGGTGGCAGTGATGCGTCTTCGTCCTTCTGCTTTTCGGCCTGCGACTGTCATGCAGCAGTGATGAAGTTATGAGTCAGCTCAATGCAGCATCTTCTATAGGAAACAATATATTAGTTTATCTCCCTCATTTAAGTCAGTGTGCGATGGGGAAATGTTGAACAAATGGAGCTTTTGGGTGACTCTCTGTTTAGAGAGGAGGAATTATGCTGATGGGTCTCAGTACCTTATGTAACAATCAACATTATTCTTTATAACTTGTATCTGTAATCTAATAATGTTTCTAGCTATTTGTGTATCTAACCTCAGGATCAGCATCTCTGTTTCTGTTGTGAACGTCTTGTGTAATATGAATTCTGTGAAGCCCCTCAAGATATGCAGAAGATATTTGATTACATCCAGCAGTGATGTTTGGATCTTCATGTTTCTCTCACTCTGAAATCACAAGTTTTCCAGCAGTCACAAGACGCTCTCTTCTGTTGGAGGTGAACTCATCGGCTGTGTCAGTTCACGCACTAAGAGAAGCTTGTGATGCTCAGCTTGGTTTCAGAAACAGTGGCCTCGGGCAGACAAATGACAGAGGAAGCTTCTGTTGTTTGTTTCTTTAAGCATCATGTGTTCTGACTGCTGGGCTAGAAAGAAGACGAGAACATAAGAAACAGAAAAATTTTATGATCTTTTAGCCCTTTGATTTGTGTTTTTTATTAAAAAAAAAAATTAACCAAGCCTGTTATTATTATGAAATATTCTTTATGTAATATTTTTTAGCTCCACTAAACATATTTACAATATAACTCCTTCTTGTTATTGTAGTTTTTTGAGGTAGTATCACTATCACATAGCTTCCATGTCACAGTATAACCTCATCACGTCCAGGTTGATAGGACGCTGGCGTGTGTCACAGCTTCTCAATCCGAATGTAAATTGTGTTTTTGTGCCTTTTCACTCTGCATTTGGGTAGTTGCTACTGTGTGAGGATTGCACAGTTTGTGTACCGACCTGCTTGCTGATCTGCTGTGGCTGCTATGTGTTATCGATCTGCTCCTCCACCAACTGCTGTCATCCAGTTAGCTGCAGTGGTGGCTATCTTCGCCCTTGTGCTGGAGGGGCCACAAGAGAGCCTCCTTACAAACTTTGCACCGGACTCCGTCTCCATTATTAAAGCCCTTGGACTGCTGTGTCACTCCTGGTACTCCCGGGACTGGCTGTGCATCCATCGTGCCGACATCCCAATTAAGGAGGTCACTGTACCTGCTACCACCACATTTGAGGGTGTTGTTTTCAATTTGGCTGGGAGTTCTCAGCTTTAGTGTGTCCTCGTATACTGCCTTCCCAAGGCTCCTGCTGTCTGCGCTACATCTCCATCCACACTTCTGCTTGGTGACTTTAACATCCATGTTGACACCAGCAGCTGCAAATTCGCTTCTGAGTTTCTGTCACTGCTAGATTGCTTCACCTTTGTGCAGCATGTGGAGGGTCCCACTCACAGTAGAGGCCACACACTAGACCTGGTTTGTTCCACTGGCTTCCCCCTCACCAACCCACAGTGACTCGACCTAGCTTTTTCTGACCACCGTGCCATCGTCTTCAATATTCCTGCCTCCCTGCCCAGGCAGTGCCCAAGACGGACCATCATGTTCAGGGACATAAAGACTGCGAGCACACAAGCTTTGTCTAGCCTGATTGCTAACTACTGGACCACTGATTCCTCCATATCAACACCTGATGACATGGTCGACAGCTACAACACTGCATTATCCCTCAGACTGGACACTCTGGCCCCCCTTAAAATCCGGACCGTTTCTTTCACCCATCCAGCCCCCTGGTTTACCACAGAGCTTCGCTCCATGAAAGCCACTGGTTGGAGGCTGGAGAGGCTTTATAAAAGAACTGGCCTCACCATCCACCAGCTTGCTTTCAAAGAGCATGTTATATCTTATTAGGAAGCTCTCTCCCAGGCCAGGACCCGATATTATTCCACTCTGATTGGGTTTCAACAAAATCATCCCAGAGCACTGTTCTCCACCATCAACAGACTACTCTTCCCCTGTACTGCCCCCCACCCTTCTGCTGGCTCTGACCTCTGTTCCAAGTGCATCATAAAGGATGAAGTGCATCATAGAGTTTTGTGCAAAATACGAGGAATTAAGACATCTTCTGGCCGTTGGAAGAAATAAGGCGTTCCTTACTGCAGTGCATAGTAATTAGTCTGTCACTGACAGTGCTTTTCTGTGCCAATACTGCTAATTGCTAATACTAACTATCATTAGCAAATGTTTGTAAGCTAACATGTCAACTGGGATGGTGAACATGTTAGAAACATTATTCTTAGTAAACATCAGCTTGTAGAAATTGCTATTATGAGCATGTTAGCATGCTGTTGCTAAACACGGCTGTGCCTAAATGACTTCTGTTTGTCCATGCAAATATCTCGTCTCTAAACATTTAGGAAATAAGATTAAAGTTAGAGTGAGTTTTGGGTCACACATTAGAGCTGATTATTACAGGATATTATTTCCAGCTTTTGATTAAACAGGCCTGCCTTGTTTTAATTCTGCCTTAGGGTTTGTTTCCTCTCTTACCTGTGTGCGTGTGTGTGTGTGTGTGTGTGTGTGTGTGTCCGTGCTGTGACACATAGACAGGATGTGATGGGTGTGTCTTGCATGAGATGATTTACCTGATTATTATCTGTTGTTTTCTGTGGGAGGGGCAAGGACAGATGAGTGTTTTAAAAAGGGGCGTGGTGTGTTTGTGTGTGTGAGAGAGACAGAAGCTGCTAGTGTGTGACCTTTGTTATCAGCACACACACACACACACGCACATACACGCCTGAACAGGACCTGCAGACTTGGAGTTATATGTCACTGAACGTGCTTCATGTTTCAACTGCTAATCAAACTTTGAGCTTCTGCCTCTCACTTAATGATTTTTCCGCTGACTCAACATTGTAACAAAGTGTGTTACAGAGATACTTGATCAGCGATGTTGCTAAGTATGCGTCCTGCATCCCTGACACATTAAAATCTGAAAGGACACAGTTAATTCACTATCCATGCGTCCCAGGGACGCACCTAATTTTTTCCATGAAAAATGTTACATTGTGAACAACAAC
>JAQLOL010042077.1:0-16556 GCA_029783665.1 Naso thynnoides
ATCACTAGTCCAAGCATTTTTTCTTAACTTTAAAAAAACAGTTCCATCAGATATCGGCACATATCAGAGAACAAACACGTACTGATATTATGCCGTCGGCCGATATGGACTGTTACACAGGCAAACCGCAACATCGCTCAGGTCATGTTAAATATAACTTTCCATTAAAAAGTGAACCAGCAAATACATTTAAGCATGGAGCAGAACAAAATCAAATGTCCCTGAAACTTTTCATCTCCATACGGCATCTTTACCTTCTTCTGTAGCACCTTGCAGATAGAAAAGGCACCGGAGGGAACCTGCAGCACGACGGAGCAGAGGTGACATCATTTCACACACACTCATTGCTACAAGATTGTACCAGCATAATTTATTTTCACTGTAAGTCCGTCCACAGCTAACACAACGTCAGAATGTGCGTCCATGACAGAGATCCGTTTCATTTCATCTCTGATGAAACATCTTCACAATGTTAATGCAACAGCAAACACACACATCCAATAATGTTTAAAAGCCACTTTAAACATGTTAGAAAAGTAATGAAAACTAGTCACAGGTAATAAGTTACTTCACTTTGATGGAGCAGTTTAAAAAATTAGAGTTATGATTTATCTGTGACGTGTTTGATTTGAACAGAAACCTTCAGAGAGCTGACGGCAGCACACTGACCTCTGAGAGCTCACAGGATGAGATGTCCAGGATGTCATCAGCGCCGGCCTCCTTCGACTGAGGGACAACAAACAGTTGTTGACTTTCTTCAGACAGCAAACAAACATGTTGCACGTGTAACAAACAAGGCGAGGTGAAAACCTTTTATAAGGCTAAACGGCATCATGGTAAGGTGGTAAATGTGGTTAACATTCTTATGCCGTCAATGAACACAGATATATATTTATACATTAGCGCTGTAAATAGATTAAGAAATTTAATCAAGTTAATCACTCTTACATTCTGTGATTAATCATGATTAATCACAATTAAAATGCTTGTGTTTGATTGTATATTTCGGGGGAGATGAAACAAACACGAGTGAGCTTGTTGGAATAAAGAAAAGCATCACAAACTAGTTATCGAGGAATCTTTTTTCGTTTCTTAACGTCTTTTTTCAGCTTCTCTTTCACAGAGTTTACTGTCATTCAACACGTTCAAATTTTGGAACTATTACACTTAGCTAGACTGCTCCACACTCGCACTACAGTACGTGAAACGCCCTCACTCCCTCCCTCCCTCCCACCCTACCTCACTCCCTCCCTCGGTGACAGACGTACTTGTTGGGCTTGCCCACCCCCAGGTTTGCATTTTGGTTTAATTAAACAAAACAAAAAAGTCTCATTCATAATCCCACAAAAATGACTGCCGGTTGCCTCAGTACAGACAAAGTTAATAGTATAAAGCGAGACGTCTCAATGACAGTTTGTTTCCTGTATCAGTGTCACATGGGTTTCAGCATGGCCCCGCCCCTTTAGGAGACTAGACGCAGTCTTGAGTCCATTCATTCTTACAGGAGAAATGAACGTAATCACAGATTGCAACCGATTCTTTTGCCCCGTCGTCACCCAGATACATACTGGAGCCATTTTTTGGAAAACACTTATCTTCCAAACATTCTGACACAAAAATGTCGTTTTTAAGACACACGTATCAGGAGCAAATTAACTTTGTGTGAGACCTGTCTCTGTATCAGCAACACATTCTCGTGAGATCTGGGAACCGCTGCTTCCCGCCTTGCTTCACAACGGACATAAACGGACATTTAAATGGCTTTATAGGTGAAACCATGAATTAAAAGTTCAAACTTACATTAAACAAATATCATGTGACACAAACCCATTCACACAACGTGATCACACCTCCTGACGAGGTGGACAAATGGTGGTTCTTAACTGTGTCCGTGGGAGACGTGACTCCGCCCACTCAGGAGACGTGAAGTGTACATACCATCTCACACAATGGGCACAGCAGACAGTGAATGATCTTGTGTAAATAATCGACTATCTTTGTTCAGTATGATCATGCAGGTTGTTGACGCGACCCTCAGCACCAGCGTCAGGCTTTTGTCAAGCTGTCGGGCGGTACGTGGAGGTGAGCTGGTAAACACGGGACCTAAACACACACTTCTTACCCGGCACAGCTGATACTCCAGTCTCTTCTGGGAGTCCTCGCTGGGCTTCCTCTTTCTGAAGAACAGAGGCATCATGAGTCCCGGCTGTCCTGCTGCGTTTCCCTCTTGCCTCTCACCTGCAACGAGAGCTGCTCCAGAGGACCGATGGCCTGCGTGGAAAACACCGACGACGCTGCCTGCACACAGAAGAGAACAAAAAATTCAAATGATTAGGAACTCATCAGATGACTCAAGGTAACATCAGCTCGTACTGCTGTCGGAGTTTCACAGTTTACAACATAGACAGCGGAGCAAGTGCCGAGCAACATCAGCACTTATTTGGAGCTTTGTTTCTGGTCGACCGATGAATTCAGATCCAACATTAATGTATTTGAGTTCGATTTCGCCTCCATCAGTGCTGGAGAAACATCTTTGGCTCTTTAGTTAATGCCACAGTAACTCTGCATGGCCGTCCTGCGGGAAACTGTGGTGCGGTTTGTCCTTTCACCCTTCGGGAAGCTTGCTGCTGTCTGATCAGCTCTCACTCGATCAACATTTCAGCACATTTTAAGCTGCTCATTTCTTTTTTATTAAGAATTAATAATATCACCACTATAATTAATGCTTGCTTGGCGTGCTGTGAGTCAACACTTCCTGCATTTGCTACAAAGTAAAAGTCGGGTCTGTTTTTGACTCTACATTGAATTTTGAGGCAAACTGTGCAACTGTGTAGAGGAAGGGACGCCAACGTTTTCTCTGCCACAGGAAACTGTCGCACTTCAACAATGGAAAAACCATGATGAACATTATTTTACGGTGCTGTTATCGAGTCTGTTTCATCACTTCCTTTAGTGCCATGGTTTTGTAATCTGCCTCTGAAGGACAGAAACAGACCGGGTCAGATTGTAAAATGGTCCAGTCGGCTCATTGGTGAGTCTCAACAGAGCCTGGAGTCCGCGTACGTCAGACAGTTACAGCTGACAGCGAGCTACATCTTCACTGAGGACTCCCGTCTCTGTTTGGTGAATTTCAGCTTCCGTCTGGTCAAAGATTTAAAGATTTAAAATAAAGTGCTGCAGGAACGTCTTTGCTCCAGCTGCAACTGTCCATTTAAATATGTCCTAACAGTTTTCAGAACAAAGTTACGGAAAGTCTTTGAGTTGTGTTTTCATCCTGATTTTCCAGTGTTTTGGGTTTTTTTTAAATCTTTTTCTTGTTGTGGTTTCTTCCGTTGGCCTCTGATTTAGGAAGCCTTTGAGTATTTTTTTGTCATGTTTTTGTTACGTCTGTCTTCTGACATGTTTTATTGTTTAATATTAGTCAATGCGGACGCCCTCCTCTAATTTTGCTGTGAAAAAAAAATCTACCTACAGGTACAAACAAAGTCAAGTGAGCCTGAAAGTCGGGCAGCGTGTTTTACGTTTCTTTTCATTCGCCTGTCACGTTGTAGCGCCGTGATGTATGAACTCGGTTTCAGAAACTTGAGTGAAAATGAGTTTGTTACCACTGAGATGAGGAAGTCCTGAATTTTCACAGAAAGACAGATGACACTGAACCCTGTGTCAGTTACCGTGGTAACTGACTCAGTTAAGCTACTTCTTCCTGTCCTGAGCATGAAGGAGTCGTCTGTCACACCACTTCACTTCGATTCGGGCTGAGCTAAAAGACTGATACAGCAGTATATCGCCATATTTATTTTTGTGATGTACTGCATCGTATCGTCGGCGAAACTCAGCCTCAAAGTGACACAAAAGAACACTGATGCACTTTATTTTCTTTCTTTAATTTGTGTGTGTCCAGTTTAAGTGCAAGAGTGCACTTAAATTTCTCATTGTGATGTTATGGCAGCTACATCAGTGTGCTCAGTTTCAAAAAAATTTGAAAGAAATTTTTTGACTTAATTGTTTTGACTTGACGGGTCAGTTAAATTATCAATATAAATAGATGTGATGCATAAAGACGACCCAAATCATACACACTAACTTTCACTTAAGCTGTTTTTACATTTTCAGTGAACTACTCTGAATATCGCAATATATCTTAACACGCATCGTATCGTGACGTATCGTGATACATATCGTATGGTGAAGTTTTTGCCACGCCCAGCCCCGGTTTTCATCGTCATGACAAATGTCAGAATACATGAATGTGCAGATGTTTATATTAGAAACATTATAATCCAGTGTGGATACGGATCGCTACATGTTCTTTCATTAGACCTCTTTACTCTAAAGAGCTGTGAGGTTTTTTCTCTGCACCGACCAAAACATTTACAGTACATTACTGTCGAAAGAACAAACTGTATAAAGTTTTAGACACTGATCAATGAAAAATCATCTGACAAGCTGACACCTTTTCAACTGCCAATCACTAAAATCATTATTAACACAGCAGGTCCATAAGTTAATCAGAGCTTATGAGTTAAAACCACATGGTCATCCTTAATCGCTGCCACCTGCATTTTGTCTACGGTTGGGTTAAAAAGTATATATACAGTATATATATACTTCATCATGGTTTAATAAAACCATGGTGTCAGTTTTTTTTTTTTAAATGACTACATGGCCCTAAAGCTGCTTCTGTTTGGAGCTGATGTATCGCTAACCGAATCAGTGCTGGAACAAATCAAACAAATCAATCCAATTGGATTAGGTATTGAGTTGGATCCACGGCAACCCCCAGCCTTAATTTTGTCCCCTTCACAGGTTACAGCTGCGAAAATGTATTAATAGAGCTGCAACGATAATTGATCGATTAATTGATTTTTAGAAAATTAATCACCAACTTTTTTGATAGTCGCTTAATCAGTTTAGTGATTTTTCTTAGAAAAAAAGTTTAAAATCAGCTGGTTTAGCCTCTTAAATTTGAGGATTTCACACTTTTCTTTGTCATTGACAATAACTCATGAGGAGTTTTTGCGTTTTAAGCTGTTGTTTGGACAAAAGAAGCCATTTAAAGGCGTCACACTAGGATCAGAGAGACCGAGATCAGCATTTTTCACACTTTTTTGACATTTCATGAAATCCTTATGAAAGTTCTCTGTGATGCCCTTGAACTGCTGAAAACTGCTTCAGCGGGAGCTGGTCCTGTGTATTAACTGCATGTAGAAATCCATTAGAGGTCCCACGCAGTCAGCTTTATCACTCCTAATGTGTGGCTGAAGATATGCCAGCCCGTATCTGATTTCGTGGGTTTCACGGGTGAACTTACAAGCAGGAGCTGCAGGTCACTGTGAAACTTTCCTCGCATGCTTCACTGAAGAGAAGATTTTTTTTTTTTTTAAATGAGTGAAATGGGAAACACAGATAAACAGCAACACGCCCCGAAGGGTCAAACCTGGAAAGTTATCTTTTATGCCAGAGGTTGAGTGAAGAAGGAAACACACAGGCCTACGTTCAGTTTCTCACTCAATAATCTTTTAAATAAAAATGTGATTCATTAGACACGCAGTGACATTTATAATTTAGACTCCCAGTCATTTTTTCCCACTAAACTGCACCTCTCCTTTACTAATATTTAATGTTAGAGGTGTTTTTAACACCATTATTGTTTTTTACAGCTGTATTTGGTCGTGCGGCACCTTGTCGGGAACACGGGCCCTGTGGGTGTTGGTGTGGGGACGGATTACCGTAAATGACGTAGCTAACGATGCTTAGATTTAGAGCATGACATCAGCTGCGCTAGCGTGAAAGCAAACAAGGCGAAAACATTATCCACCGAGCGACACTTTAAATTTATAACAACTACTGAAAGGCTACTTATGTCAGTGTCAGTAGTTCACTGACAATATGAATATTATATTAGCTAGCTTGCTGTGTAAGTTAGCTCCTTCACGATGAAGGCGAGGCTAATTATCGAATGTAGCTTATGAATAACAGCGTATCGCTCTCGCTTTGTCAATAAAACGCAAGCTAAGCTAACGTTAGCATGTAAACAATTAGCCGCAATCAAACTACACAGAGAACATAAGATGACGACGGCGGTCACACTCACAGGCTGTGTTGATGTTGCTTCACGGCTCCTCACTCCTCCGGATAGCTGAAAACATTAAAGGGGGACGTCCAAAGAGCGCTAAAGCTGAAGGTTAACATTCAACCCGCGTTAGTGAATGAGCAGCCGAGTCAGTCGTCAAAACCAGAACGGGGAGTATCACGTATCTAAGTTTCTTCCCTAGTTCACAGGAATGAGCTGAATACAGCAAAATTTCCGAGTTTTTATTTCATAAACCCCGTCCATCTGATTACTCTTCCGCTTTTTTCTTCTTCTCTTAGTTATTATTTGCGACTAATCAAGCGGCAGCCAATTAGATGCAGAGCGCCTCCTACAGGACGGAGTGTGCAGTGCCATGGAGTACAGACAAATCCACGCATATTGTTTAAAGGTTACACGTCAATTTATGACAAACGTTTCCATAAACTCTGATGTGAAAATGTTGATTTATTTTTCCCCCAAAACTTAACTGTAAATAATTGAACATTGAACTGGGGCATTTCATTATCACTGCCACAAAGAAAGAAATATGTAGAAAACAGACGGCCTAAATAATAATGAATAACTCCACAGAGAAATAACAGAATGATGCATAAAAGAAAATTAGAATTTGAAAAAAAGGGGGAAACGAAAGGAAAACACAGCCTATTGTTTTAGTTACTTTATTAGCTGATTTCAAAATTGTTGTTTTGAATAGTATTTGAATATATTTTTAGGTTTGTAATTTTGAAATTCTAAAAGGAGGGGATTCTTTTTAGCCATATCATTTTATGTGTAGGATATTTTGCTGAGATTTCAGCTACATAAATTATGTAGCATGTTTCATCAGATGATAAATTAAGGTAAGTAGTAATAGGATAAGTAGTATAGCTGTTTAATTTTTTAAAATACCCTTTTGTAAATAAAAACAAAAACATGTCACATTAAAAAAACAAAAACAAAAACAAAGCAGTTAATTTACAGGAAGCTTTCTGGTTACCAGGAATGAGGGGCCTCTGTCTGCATTCATGTACTTTACCTGCAGACCTTCGGTTAGTGCTGCTAAAGAGTTTAAAGCTTCCTGAAAAACAAACTTCACAGTTTTCACAGCAAATAAAACCCTTTCAGGAGATTAGATTACTATAAGCTAACAGTCTGTATTTAACTCATCTAAATGCGTCATAGATTCATTCAGCCTGGCGAGTTAGCACTTTGTCCACCAGAGGTCACAATCTGTTCATTTTTGTGGGAATCCCCAGACTATTGATCACACAAAGGAGGAAATGCCAATGTTACAAGTGTAATAACAATAAATAAATAAACAGAGTAAAATTGAAACTGCAGCCACACAAGCAATTACACTCAAGCTGTTATAACAGACATTAGCAGTGACCGCTCATGCAGTTATGGTTATTATATCTCTTTTTTTCTAACTGTCTGATCTCCAACACGTTCACACAGAAATCTAACCTCCTCCAAAATAGCTGTCAGGTTCTCTGATCACCTCAGCTGTTTGGTAAATAACAAAACCAGCGTCCCGAGTGTTTTGTTTTGCCTGCACATCAAGTAAATATTGATTCTTCTCATGTAGGTTAAACATATTGTGATTAATAAAACTATTAAAGCCCAACTATGGGTTAACTATAACCTCTGAAACTCCAAATCCTTGTTCCACCCATTAAAACTGCTATTAACCTCTTATTACACAAGAGACACCTTAAAGGAACTAAATAAATAAATAAATAAATAAATAAATAAATAAAAAATTTTAAAAAGTTGTTATAAAGTGTTACAGCACAGCGGCCCCCCAAAAACACTGAAAGATGTGAACATTTATCAATACAGACTTTGTATTAAAATTAAACTTCAATCTGTTATAAGTGGTTATAAGAGTTTCTGATATTTTCCATGTAAGCACTTGTTGAAAGTACCAACCCAAGCGCTGCACTTAAGTACAATAAAGGTTGTGTGTACTCTGCTCGAGTATTTTAATTTTTTACTTCATGCCTCCATGTCACAAGCTACAAATGTAAATAGGCTACTTTTTTTAACCACATTTATTTGTTGCTTCCTTTGACTTTATAAAACAAAATAGCTATTGGAGTGAAATCTAGTGCAGCCAAACAAAAGTCTTTGGTTATGATCGGTCAGAGATGTGTAATGCTCTGCTGCGAATTAGCCTAAGTGAGGTCACCACGTAGGCCTACTAAAATGCTGTCACATGACCAAATAAAAAACAAAACAAATAAACAAACTACAAAACAAACAAAACAACTAAAAAGGAAGCTTTTAAATCTTAAAAAGATTATCACAGCCTTTTTATGCTTGCGTACACCATTTTATGTGGATTTGATGGAAAAGTGTATGTGTAGCCCATGTGTATTTTTATTTTTATTTTTAAAGTATTATTATTATTATTATTATTATTATTATTATTATTATGGCCCAACCAATATGGGATATTTGGGGCTGATGCCGATACCAATTTTAAGGAGTAAGAAAATTCCAATATTCAATATATTGGCCGATATCCTATGTGCCGTTTTTTTTGTTTGTTTTTGTTTTTTTTTTTTGTAGTAAACAAGGCAGAAAATCTAACAAACTTTGTTCCAAACATCAGTGCACTGAACAGTGAACGCCTCACCTGTAATGGACCGCCCTCTGCTGGATGAACTATGTAATTAAACCACTTTAAAACACTAGTCCAAGCATTTTTTCCAGCCTTGAAAAACAGTTTGACTCTTTGACGCTCCCCCCGCAGGAGGCTGAAGCCACACCCCCTTTTACGTCAGAGGAGGACTGAGTTATAAAACCCGCTGAAATGACAGAGGGCAGCAGATTTCTGTCTTGTGTCCGTCCCTGCCGAGCTCCGCGCAGACACACAGACAGAGACACACGGGGACCGTCAGGGGACAAGTGACCGTGAGCGGTCGGTGTCCGCCGGTGAGAGGCGGAGCTTGCCGACACCGCTCGAGCTTCACCGCAGAGAAAACGCGGCGCGTGGACAGTACAGCTGCTGAAAAGTTGAGGCTCCTTCTGCAACATCTGCAACATCTGCAACATCTGGCGCCTTCCTGTGCGGCAGCCGAGCGCGAGAGAGGCTCGACGGTCTCACCGACTGTTCAACAACTTGATCGTGACGTCGCGCAGCCGTGAGGTGAGCCGCATGTCGTCACCGCTTCAGCGGGTCAAACTTATTCATGAGCCGCTCATGTTTCCTTGTTTCCATCTGCGGAAAACTGCGACCAATTCGTTCTTTGGGCAAACTAATCACCAGTGTTGTGATGGGGAGTAACTAGTTACATGTAACGAAATTACGTAATTCAATTACGAAATAAATTAGTTACAGAAAGGATCGTATGATTAAATTATAGTTACTTTTGAAAATTTAATGATCACAAAGAAGATTACATCTGATTATTTCTGTTAAAAGCTGAATGATATTTCTTAATATTTTGTGGCTTTGCGTGTTTTTCATGTTCACAATCAGCTTTCTTTGGCATTTCCAGTCAAGGCTGGTTTGTAAAGTCTGAAGCTATTTTGATGCTTTTTGATTGTTTTTCTTGTTTGAATCTGCAGCGTTAACGCTGCATCGTTTAAACGCTAAAAATGGGAGAAAACATGAGAAATTTAGAAAAGTAACACGAAAATGTAACACGTTGCATCACATTATAATGTATAACACAACAATAACATCATATATCGTATAACACAATGTGCAACATTACATTATACATTATAATACATTATGAAGTAATTGAAATAGTTACATTACTTATTACTTTTTAAATAGGGTAACTGGTAATCTGTAACCGTTACATTTCCAAAGTGACCTTCCCAACTCTGATAATTACCAAACAGAGCAGCACTAAAAGTCATTATTATTGTTATTATTATTATTATTATTATTATTATTATTATTATTATTATTATTATTATTATTATTATCGTAGTTGGCCTAGTGGTAGTGAAAGTGGAAAAATTACCTGAATAAACATCTAGTGAAATAAATTTCTCCTCTCAAACATGTTTCTGCAGCTTTGGAAGCTTGTTGACCTTCCTCGTTCCTTTTTGAAATGGCGCCTCGTGCCCTTGATGTTGATTAAAAAGAGAAAAACAGTTTGACTTTTATTAAAGAATGAAGCTGAAGCTGACAAACACTCTCTGTGGTACTGAAGCCTGTGGCATCACTAATGGCTTTGGTCATGCTTAACCAGGTTCTTTCTCAGTAGCTTGTATGAGCTGAGATTTTATCAGTGTGTGTGTGTGTGTGTTGGGTGAGGGATCCATGATTCAATAATTGTGTATATATAGAAAAAGGAAGAGGGTAATGACTTCTGGATGAAACACCTGGCCCGATGAAATGGTTCGATGTCACAGAATTCTGTTTTTTACCTCTAATGGGTTGTAAATTAGGTCGTAAACTGCCACCGAATATTTCCTAAATTCCAGCCTAAATGTCAAGGAAGGGAAACAAAGTGAACTGGACCATCAGTCGCGCCATTAAACTAATTCAAAGCATTTTTGGTCACATTTTCTGTGAAGCCTGCCTCTATGATGCATTGTAAACACACTTACAATGTGTCATGTGTGGCGACCCTAACCTTGTTTATAACTATGAATACACGGCACTATAGGGGCATTATATCGCATTATAAATATGTCCATAATGCATTATAGATGGATGCTGTAAGAAAAGTGTTGGCGCATTTTTTTTTTTACCTCAATATCCTCATCCAACGACACCAACCGGTTTTAGTCAAACAACAGAATGAAAGGCAGAGAAACAGCAAATTTCCATGCTTGAGTCACTGGGACCAGAAAATGTTTCTCTTGGACAATTTTTATCGTCAAAACTGTGGCATTGTAATGTTCTGTTAAAGTGATATATCACCTCACATCTATTTTGTTGTTACTCCACGGTGAACAGGTTTTTTCCAGAAATGCGAGCTACTCACTTTAACTGCTTTTGCTGGTACAGTTTTAAAACTTCACAACCATCTAAACACGTCTGTACAAAAGCCTCAAAGGCTTCGTGTGGTGTAACGCAAGTCTTTCTTTCTGCTGTCGTACGCTCAATCATTTCAAAACACCTCTGTCCTGGCGACAAAGCTGCTTAATCCAACATATCCAGTACAGGCACCATGTTGCATGGCCGGCCAAGCGTGTGCATTAGATACCAGATATGTTAGATTTAGTGACAGTGTTTTGGAAATATTGAGCCTAGAACACAATGAAGAAGACTTGGATTATATCACAAGAGGTGAAATTTTTGGATAGACATTTTGGGGACCGTGTGTTACTTAATTTGTGCATTTCATTTTCAAACAATCAACTGCCCTCCCTGACATTTATACTATCTTCTCAATGTCCTCCCTTATGCAAAAACTTAAATTTTTTTGAAATTGTTGTTTTTCTCTTTAATCATAATATTGCAACTCACCTCAAACTCTTCTGCTATGAGGGAGGCAGCGTGGTGCTTAAAGTCAAGAGATGCTCAGAACTTTCTGTCAGCAGTCAAACTCGTTGAAATTTAACTCATATATTGAAACAGGCAGGAGGTCACTGTGCACTGTGAGACTAATTTAACACACGGTGCAAAGTGTTTACCACTAAAACAGCTGTAATCTACCGGTGCAGAACATGAAGTCCAGTAGTGCACAACAGGCAAGATTTGGGTGACTTACAACACGTACATGTCAAACTCTTATGCTCAGAACACAGTTTTCCTTCGGCTTATACTCCCAAAACTGAAAGACAATGCCCCAAGGCATGCTTGGATTAAAACTTAGCTCTACAGCGAAGCACTGACGGCCAGCGCCATTTTTGATTTGAGAGGATTTTCAGGCTCTGGTGGAGCAAACGTCACCTGGTAAACCAGACCCGCTAACTTTGTGAGTTAATTCACTTTGTGAAAATGGTCGGGGAACCCTCCCATATATGGCTTTTTTCACCCGTCCGAAAACCTGACGGACCAATCACAATCGTTTATGTCATATGGGGGCGTACTTTATGCGATGACTCACTGAAGGAGCTGACGACAGCAGCTCCGGTCTGTGTGTCCTGGTAACTGAAGGGAACTTTGATAGTCTACAGACAGACGAAGGGCGCAGCCTTTAATGTGAATTCTCCACAGCCTGATAAATAATCTCATTGATGTTGTTAGATTGTGTTGTGATAATACCTACTGACGTCAGTTCTAGTGCCTTTTGGGGTTTCTTAACATGTTGTGGTGTACGTCCGCACCGCACAGAGCAGTTAAAAGACTCCTAATAAAAGCTCCTATTCTTCCCTACATGAAGCGAAGACAGAAAACAGTACTTGCTGGTCCGCCAATGTTGCTCTCTGTCTGTTGGAACATTTATGTAAAATTGCCTTGTTTTCAAAAACTGGGGAGATTTGGTTTGCCTGAAACTCCTCACAAAAACAAACGTTCCAGCTCGAGAGGTGAAAGACGGTTTAAACAGCTCTGATTGGTTGATTGCGTCCATTGGTACCATGAATCGCGAAGGTGAATCAAAACACGCCTTGTTATCCAAAAAAGACGCAATAACTCCCAAAATGAATAATAAATGTTGAATAGTCCCGTAGATGATTTGGATGTTTTTAACTGTATCTCGACGGACTGCCAGCAAAAGCTGCTGAAGTGAGTGGCTTGCATTTTTGGAAAAAATCTGAATACTAAGGAACAACGCTCGAAAAGACAAAAATATATTCATTTCAAGACGTCTAAGGGTGAGCTAATGATACACAAAAAATAGTTTTTCAGTGAGATATCGCTTTAAATTATCCACTTTTCAGCCCTCATAAATAAAATGTAGGTGATAACACTATCTGACCCATCATCATCCGGGCAAACGGGTGCAAATCCCCGCATGTCTGAGGGACAGTTAAAATAAATAGAGCAATTCTACAGGATCATTCATACAGACAAGTGGACAGGACCACAAAGTTCCATAGTCTTTGTCTTCACATGGGCCCGTTGATGGAAACAAATAAAAAAACACTTACTAAGATATCACTATTTCAGAGAGTCCGTGAGTACATTTCAGTCCAGTAGTGTTCATATGTGAGAGCTTGACGTATCAGAGACATCAGCTGCATTCACTTTGAGGAAGATAAGCCATTATTGGTTCTGTCAACCTGAAACTACATGCAATTGATCAGCGTGTCCACACTGCAGTGGAACTGTGTTTTTCTTCATCAGCTCCCAGTTTATTGACTGCCTCATCAATCGGTTTATTACCGCAGCAGAACACGAGTAGCTGCTCATTCGCCAGCCTTTGTTTGCTTGTGGAGGATACAAGTATCATATAGAGACACGACAGTGGGGATGAGAAAAGGTCAACCTGCTGGATGTGTGTATCTCAGGGGGGTGAAAAAGCTACAGTTCAATCAGCAGTCAGTAACAGGATGGTACATAACAATTTATCACATCATCACTGAATGTAACAGTTTTTATTAATTTATACAGAATTTACGTAGTCATGGATAATTGTTGCTTAAAGGAGTACTTCAAGTTTTTTGAAATGTGGTGGTATAAGGTGCTTACAGTCCGTGTATTCGGGTTAATAGATGGCGGTCGGTATGCGCGCAGTTTTAAGATGCAGCAGTAGCTCCGGTTTGGGACGTTAAGCGATGACCTAAACATGCTGTGGATGGAAACAAACTGGACCATAACACATTTTAGCCACCAAAAAAAGGCTCACCAAAAGAAAGCCCAGATCAGTTTAAGCGTTGTACCATTGAGGAGTTTTTCAGTGCTTAAGCTTAATATCAGACAGGAAAATGAGTCTGTGATATCACTCTCTCTAGAGCCACCAGCCTCCTTTGACAAAAACAGTAATTTTATCTTGCAGAACGAGGAACTGGCTCATTTACCACTGCCGTGATCGTTCAGTTTGTTTTTGTTATTGTGGTACCCTTGTGAATTATAACTAACTGATGCTAAATCATAAAATAGACATTTTCTTTATCACCTTCCTGAATTCTGAATCTTGCCACGGTTGACTACTTATTTTTAAAACATTCCCACCTCTGGACAGCCTGTATTCTCTGTCTTCATTCACCCTAAAATGTCAGTATCACAGCTTCAGGCCCCTGAGACTGATGACACATATCAAGGTGTTCCTTTGGGGAAGATGATTAAATGCTGGAGTTGCATTTTAATTGGTTAAGAAACGGGACCTGACTGATTTATTATCGGCTGATATTGGCTAATTGCAGATATGTCGTATCAGCGTATATGTTCTCCAATATGCACCGAGGATTCATATTCTGCAAAGAATCCCCAGTGGAGCGGGGTCAGACCCATATCACAAAGTCTACCAGGTAGGGCTGGGTGATACGGCAAAAATACAATATCCTGACCTTTTTTTGTGGCAGTGCGATCTCGATTTTATCACCATTCTTTGGTTTTTCACTTTAAGTTAAGACTATTTTACAAGTTACGACAAATCAGGGCGGCAGTCTTGCTTACAAACATATGGTCAGCTTATATTTAATTCCAGTTTCCACAAAAAAAAATCATTTTGTTTTATGAATTATTACATTCTAAGACTAACATGTAGAGTAAGTTTTGCTCTGCAAAAGTAAACATATTAAAACAATAAATTGTTGAACTCTTCAGGTGAATTCGTGTGACACTGTGTCGTGACAGCCAATCAGTGTTGAGATTCTCCCGACGTCACTGACGTCCTACGAACATCCCGACATGCGAACGTTGAATCAGACACGGCAGCCTTAACAGAGCTGTGTGTGAACACTCGGAGCTCCTACAACAACGACTTTATACACCACGGGATTATGTTACGAACACAAACACAATGTCGTTCAGTTTCACAATGTTCTAGGACTTCCACAACTGATACAGAGCAGAACTGATAATTATATTAATGACAGAGGAAATGGCAAGCCCCCCCTCATCTGAAGCTAACGTTACTAGCTAACGCTAACATCTGAACTGTGTCTGTGTGTAACTTAACAGAGCTGTGGATGGTTTTATCAACCTGAACACAATGTCATTTAGTTTAGTTTAGTCTAGGACCTCCACAACTGATATAGTGCAGCAAAAATGTTTATGCCAACTGTAGTTAATGACAGAAAATGCTAAGCACGCCCTCCTCCGAATGAGCTAATGCTAAGCTAACATAAGCGGACTCAGTTCCAACAGATTAATGATACTTTTTTTGGGTTTGTTTTACAAGACCACATCGTTAAAGGAGCAGAAAGAGGGCGCCACATGTTTGCTGTGTTCAGTTTATGTGCGTGTATTTAATGGAGGCACGCGACTGAACAGAAGAGCAAGTAATGTGATTTCGTTGTGTGTCTGAGCCTAGAGCTGCAACAGACAGAATGTGCACTGACGCACAATCTAAACGGTCTCTATGTAACGGCAGATTGTGGACACATTTTAATTGTTCACAGTCTAATGTCGTCATTTCACACACCAACTACTACCACACAAGAATTTATGAGTCTCACATCCTAAAAAAAAAAAAAAAGGTAGCTGCTCTTTGGTTGAATCCTGGCTGCTGTAACTTTCTTTAACTTCTCATTATATGTCTGAGAATGGTACGGACAGAAATATCTTGAGTAAGTGTTTTTGTCCATGTCGATGCTGGTGATAATGGCAGATAAATGACAAAACGAGAGACAAGCGGCAAAGTAGGAGTCCTCTTATTGGTGCATGAGCTGTTTGATGTAGAAACTGCTTTCACCGTATGTCACAGGGCTGGAAGCTGTTGTATTATGCAGACTCGAGCCGCTAATTGATTTCACGGCTGGTGATGTGCCGCCCAAAGGAATCTGGCACTGCAGACAGGAAATAGACGGAAAAAAACAGCGAGTCCATTGAGGCACAGTATGACATAAGGCATCCTTCATGTTACATAATAACCACTTACATTTATTGCTTAAAATTCAGTCACTTTGCGCATGGAAGGGTGAAGTCAGAGGTGAAGCTTCATGATAAATTCGGCATTGTGGTGCAGTGTTTTGGCCCTGGGTTTAACACTCAACGTTCCAGGACTGTTCAGTGCAGCCTGACATACAAACTGATTCCTCAGAAACAAAGATGATACAGTCATGAAATTCTTTTAATTAGGGGAGAATGTCTCTGATGAATACAGGCATTAACCGTTGAAGTGATATATTAGAGGGAACTTCCTGAACCAGCATTTCTGCCCACTATGGTTTTCTGTACATACTCATACATGCATGTAATTATAGTTTAAAGTCAAGTCAAGGAACAGTTTGAGATTTTCGGGAATACACTTATTTACTTACTTGCAGAGAGTTAAATTAGAACAAGAAAATCCCAAAATATCAAACAATCTTAAACATACTGAGTGAATATACTGAAAGTGTTACTCATACTCACACTTTACCAATCATGCAGCACTGCTTGCAGAATGTAAAATGTGTTGTTTGCATGGTGAAAGTGTCAGTTTTCCTTCATATGCGTTTGTTCATTTAAACTAGGAAG
>JAQLOL010042245.1:0-16539 GCA_029783665.1 Naso thynnoides
CTGGTATCCTGAGTCATGTAAATACTGCATATACCTGTGACCAGTAGGGGGCGTTCAGTGTCTGCGAGTTGAGTGTGTAGAGCTCAGACGTGTGTTAGACGTTCCTGTCTGTACGGTGATCAGAACAAGTTTGATAAAAGATCTTTCTCTTCAAGCAAAGGAGTTTTTATTGAGAGCCCACCACAAAAACAAGACAAGGCGGAAGGTCCATTATGACTCAACAGACATTCCAACCATC
Source organism: Naso thynnoides (assembly GCA_029783665.1). Taxonomy (NCBI): domain Eukaryota; kingdom Metazoa; phylum Chordata; class Actinopteri; order Acanthuriformes; family Acanthuridae; genus Naso; species Naso thynnoides. The sequence continues at coordinate 239 of JAQLOL010042245.1, forward strand.
CCTTGTGACCACTCCTCTATTAATCCTGTGAGCACATACCCTGAAAATCAGTCTAACATGTCCAAAACATAGAACCTTATGAATGGACAGTGGGCAAACTTCGCCATTGCTGGAGGCAAAAGGTTGGAAGATGCTGAAACACTCCTCATTACAGAGATGCATTCGGTCTGGATGTCCCAACTGGCTGGCTTCACGTATATGCAAATTTACAGTGGACAATCTGTGCTGCTGGGAGAGAGCATTACAGTTCAGTCGAGGACGTCACCTGGGTGAGATAAAACTAAGCATCAGAAGCAAATACACTGATGACCAAACAGACTTAAAAAGACCACAATGGGTGACATAAAATCATACAGAGTCACTGCCATATGCATGAATTATGTCACATGAAGTCTAGCAGATTCACGTTAAGTTTCAGCATTGTGTTTTTTTGGGGGTTTGTGTGGGTGGAAGGTGTCTGGTGTGGCTGAATCTCCCTTGTGTTGAGAACTCTATAGCTGTGTCTCAGGTTCAGGTTCTGCATCCTTTGAATACCGCAGCTGACGAAGGCTCCTCCTTCACACTCCATCTGCTGCAACGGCCGAACCGCAATTTCTATTAAATGTGACGGACTAGCCTATGGAGCATTTCCTGTTTTTGTCAGCAACTGCTCCTTGTGTCAGAACGCACTGCTCTTGTTGCTTAGCAACCATGACACGGCAGTTAACGTTTGTGCATGTAAAGAAAAGCCACAGAGTTTTAGTTTGTTGTTTTAATACTTACATCTAAAGACGCATCCTCTAACTGCCGTTACTTATATTCACTTGAAAAAAAAAGAAGAGATCAGCCGTGGAACGCCATGAATCTTGGAATATTTCAGGCTGCGTAGGATCCACCAGTTGGATCCTTCACAGCGAGGGATTCGTTGGCTGCATTTGAAGGAGCCGACGACCTGGGACAGCCTTCATCACGCCGCGGTAACGCAGTCGACACAGCTTTTGTTGGCAGGTATCATACTGTAGCTTTGCAGCAGAATTACTAGACTAAATTTGCCAAAACATGTTGAGGCCTAAAATCAGTTAAAGTTCTGTTACACCTTTTATTCGTGCCATGGGCTAAATATGATTAAATTTGTTGCATTATGTACTTGAAACTAACCAAGGGGCTTTTTTTCCCCCTCGCTGCTTAACCAATGTCTAGAAGCCTTTTGGCATTAAAGGTAAGTAGAGTTTGCCTCAATCCATCCTACTGATGCAGCTCCAGAATGCACAGCAGCATTAAACGGACAGCTTTTTCAACAATAAAATGAACACACTCCTGTGTAAGATGTTGCTAGGTTTTGATGTGCTCCAACTAGTTCAGACATTTTGTGGCATCATGATAACATCACACTATTTTGCATTTGTAAGAAAAAACATACATAAGCCAAAGCACTCTGTACGGATTTATTCCCCAGCCTAGAAGCCTGCATTTAACTGAATGGAACGATACATCTTTAAATGAAACAGAAAATGTAAAAACAAACTTTTGTTTTAATTTATATTAAAATCTCTAGATCCATGTCCACTGAGAAATCTGGGTCCTGCCTGTAGGGCAACTTGTTTCTGAAGTTTGTCCATCCTGTCATGCAAAGTTTAAAGTAACATTAAACAAAACTTAATAACAGAAACTGATGCAAAGTTGTTTTTCACCCTGCAGCTATTTGGTGTTGGTGCAGCCAAAATGAGCAAATTATGACTTTTATGTGGCTTGTTGGACCAGCTCTATTGTAAAATCTTTCACAGACCCAACTGCAGTATTTCTGTGTTGTATTTTCCACGTTTGATTGGCCTGGGGTATTTTTTTAGGCAGGACCAATTAAGTGGGTTGATCTTTGCACTTGATTTTGATGAATAATTCTGTCATCTTTTTGGGCCTGTTTAGCTGACCCGTGGACTGCATGAATAAGATTAGAATACAAATAAGTAATTCAAGTGAACTCGAGTGTCCGACGAACAGATGCTGCAAAGTAATAAAAAGTGAATGTTACCCTTTCTGATAGTACTGGCATTAAGGAAGCTACATCCAATGGAAATACCCGTGAAGCACAGATGCTCCTTTGAGGCACCGAACTGATGGTTTTTCCCAGTGTTACATGCATTGAGTCAAAGCATAGTCATCCCTTTCCCAGAGTTCTATGGTAAAAAAAAGCATAGTGGATGGAGGAAAACATGGAGGAGAAAGGCTTGGGGGATTGGTTACTGTAATAATAAAAATGAAAAAGGTTAATCCTTTGGGAGAAATAAAGTGAAAAAGGAAGAAAAGGGAAATTAAATAGGCGAGAAAAAAACGAGGTGGGGTGGAAACAAGGGAATAATGGGAAAAGAATAGTTGATGGGGGAAAGTGGACTGGGAAAACTGAAGTGCATGTAGCCAGTGAAGTAGATTGACTAGAAGGGGAGTGAAGAGGGTATGAAGCACCAGCGGAGAGAGATGAGTGGCAGAGCATGTGAGACGGAGAGGTGAGAAAATGGATGGGATAAGAAAATTTAGTGGAGAAGGAAGGCCACTGAGAGAGTGCACAGAGGGAATTTAAAAAGTGCCGAGGAAAGAAGTAGTATGAGGGAGTAACTGAACCATTTTCACTCAAGGTGTGGCAAACGTGTGTGTGTGTGTATGTGCAGAATAATTTGAAAGCAACTGAGCTTGTAATACTCTCCATCTTATTTTCTTCCTCCTCTTTCCTTAACAACCGGTCTCTCAGTCCTTTCCTATTTTTTCTCATCCTTTCCCTTCCTTTCCTCCACTCCTCTGCTGCAGTGACCAGTGAACAACCCTGCCGAGGAGTGTTTCACTGTCAATAATAATGAGCGAGGGAGAAAGATAGAGTGAACAAGGGGGAGAAAGAAATATTGCTCTCCCTCACTGGGCCCAGGGGAGTACAGCATGATGTTAGGTACTTCAGTGGTTGTGTGTGCACGTGCACAAGTTTGTAAAAAGCTCAAAGTAGGGCCATTCAAAGTGCATGTCAGGTACACTTCATCAGTACGAATAATCGTTGCAAAGAGTCTCTTAATACAAATGAGAATTGTTTTGGAATGAAGGAAATTACCTGGAGAAATAACAAAACAGGAACTCAAGAGGGAGTATAGGAAGAGGGGAGAGAGTAGTTGTTGACAGATATTGTAGCCAGAGCAGCACCAAGTGGTGACACCGACAATGAGTGTTAGTTAATCCATAATTCTATCAAACTTTTTTTTTTTCTTTTTTGTGGCTTGTTTTGCAACCAAGACAAATTCAAATTAAATGGACAAATACGCTGCTGTGGTTATTTGAAGAAAATGATCCCATTTAAGAAAAGAGACTTTGACGCAAGGCTTGCCTCATTTGTAAAGGGAGCCTCTATTTGATTTAAGAGAGTGATACATTTACTTGTGTTTTTAAAGTATCACAATTCCATTATAAGAGCCTGGCAACATTTAAGTTTAGTCAAGGCAGATAAATCAGTGAGTGGACACATGGATTAATCTTCAGGATCCAAAGAAAATATTATAACAGGTCACCCAACATGACCCATCTCAGATCTTTTATGGATCAGGATTCACTTTTTTGTTCACACATACAAGGCAATGGATGCGTAAGTCTGACTTTAAAGTGAAATTAGGCAACTTTTATGGCTTAACTTTGTCATTATGATGTATAACCTGATTAAACAGTGTAATAATTGAAAAATGACACCATTTGTTGCTAAATTGGTCTCCAATAAGTCCTGTTTTTACCATGAGATTTTCTTTGCTATCAGGGCAAAGGCTTCGATAAAAATGAAAAATCAGTGACGCTCTCCGTACTCTTTGTCCTAATTCTCTGGTCTACACTGCACTTCTTAGGCACGAGTGACGTCGGTACGAGCTGATTAGCTCACTGTGCTCTGACTCGCCTCTGCCTACAACAGTGTCTGCAAGCCACAACGTCAGTCGGCTGGAGCTTGAGATGAGATGGACCAGTTTACTCTGCTGCAACTTTCCCTGCAACTGTGTCATCTCAGTTCAAATTGGACTTAAAAAGAGAGGAACAACAAACAAAATAAAGCATTAGATGGCATAAACGGCAGCAGTAGATTTGCTTCCCAACGAGTCTAATGCTACAGCTAACGTTAGCTGGCTAGCTGTTTTGCATAAGTTATGTACTGCAACTTTAAGTATGGAAATAATTGGTGTGTTTCTTGTTCTTCACAGATGCCATAGCAGAACCCGAATAAACTGATTTGAGCCTATAAACGGCTGTTGTCTAAAGCCTTATTAGTTTATTCCGCTGTCTTCTTGATCAACATTTTTCTCCAAAAACTTTTAAGAACTCATAAATTAGCCTCAACATTTCACTGCATAATGTGTGTCTTTAGGATAAACATGAGAACTGTCCCACATACACACCCTGCTGCTGTAAATACTTACAAGTGGACCAAATAGTCCAAAGCACTATTTATGTTGAGTAACGTGCCAAAACTACAGTGCTTTATGTTTAAAAAGTGCTTTTTTTTCCTCTTATGATTTATGTCTTCAGAGGGAATGAGTGGGCTGACTTCCACAGAGGGACACAGAGGTCTGAAAGTAAAGGTGCTAGTGTAGAATAAAAACAACCAGCTCTGTTATCTCTCAGTGCAACGAGGGGTCTCAGGGTGTGCAGCTGTAAATGCTGTTATACAGATTGTGGTTGCTTAGAGTAAGCACAGACTTTTAACTCAACTACTCAATCAAAATACAAGCAGATCTCTTTTTTTCTCGTCAAGCCATGTTTAACACCATGAACAGTTTTTAATAGTGCTTATAATGCATATGGAATCTCAGTCACTATTGAGTCAAGGTCCATTAGATGACATTCTCCGTTTCCCTCGTGTGAATAATATCAGCAGGCTCAGCAAATCATATTATAGATAATTTCCACGACTCAAGCATTCAGAGAAGTTGTGTTTCATTCACAGGCGGACCACGTGCACTGCTTCATAATACTTTTTCACAAACATTAGCATGGTGAAATTTACCTCAGACTTTCATACCTACAGTGGATCCAGTGAATGAGTCCATTAGGTTTGCTCCATCTTGCTTTTCGTGTGCACATATATTTTTATAACTGCAAATTAATTGCGTGGCCAAATGGAGGAACATGGAGTCTGTAATGAAAAAGCGCTCTGTTGAGACTAAATGTTTAATGTGCTGTGTGTACATGTGTTGGGAGATGTATGTGTGGTGTGTATGTGTATGTGTATAGGTGTGTGTGTGTGCGTGTGTAGACTTAATATTTAATGTGCACAACCGCTTCCTATTTCCTACATTATTAATCAGCCAATAAGATGACTCTATCTCTCATCTCATTGAAAATGATTTCGCTTTGCCCATTAGACCACACACACACACACACACACACACACACACACACACACACAGTATCTGTAATACTGCACATAGAGACACACTTTGGAGTGATACTGCACATGGTTACTTAAGTTAGGTGAGCATAAAATACGTGCACTGACTGCACAATGAAAAATCCTGTTTGAATATACTCATGAGAGTACAAACAGGATGCTGTGGACATATTAACATTAGATGTGATGAGAACTGTGGTAGCTCTTAAACCAACCCATGTTCTATAGAAGCACACCTTTACAATTCACTTAAAATACCAATCGAAGCTACCATCAAGATGGAGGCCTGCATTTCTACATACTGAGACAATACTGACCTAATTTACCAATGAAAAAAATGCCCAGTTCCCTACGTTCTTGAAGCAACTTGACAGACCTTTACTTGAAAATCCAGACTGACTCCTAAAATGCACCGACTGAATGATCACTTTTGTTTTACCCTACAGTTTTGTTCGTTGTAAAGATACTAAATAGGGTGAGATCAAAAACATTTAGTCCATAAATATTTTTAGACTCCTTAAATGAGATGTCTCCTGTAGTAGTAGCAGTGTAGATCAACAAGAAAAAAAGTTAATAGGACAGGAATCCCCTGGGTGTAGTTGCTAGTGGTGATGCAGTAAAGTCAGCAAGTGGCTAATGCAAATTGCCTTTACTTGACAGTTGGTAGCAGAGATATAATGTAGGAGAGAAATGCTGGAAGAGCAGGAGAGTGACGTGAAACAAAGGTCTTGTTTGAAATGGGCACATTATTAGATGTATGCATCATCAGTGGTGTAGTGGTGCCAGGAGAAGTAGGTATACTCTTAATTTATCTCCCTTTTTTTTTTTTTTTAAAGTGGCCCATCCAGCAGAGGATAGGACTTTCAAACAGTGATGTGTTATAAACAGTAGCTTGTAAGACTACTCTTGCATATTTAGTTCATCCAAAAATGGGACTGTAGTAAGGCTATTTGCACATTGTCGCTTAACGTCTGCTGCTTGACTTCAGTGTGCAAGGAGGATCATTGTGAAATTGACATTAGCCACAGAAGAGGTGCAGATTTTGCAATCAATACTGGCTCACAGTCAGACTACAGGGCGACACAATTACTTAATTAGGCATTTTAAGTGAACTATTCCTCACTTCTTAGTCCATCCACACATGAAATAAAAGACTTTGCAAGCAGTCCATGGGCCAGTAGTTTCTTTTGAAAACAGTTTCTTGGAATAGCTGATCTGTAACAGATAGGATCAGAAAGGATTTAGAAGTGGGTATACTCAATGCAGACAAAAAAATAAGTGGGTATACTCTGTATACTCCGCGCTGCGCTGCTGTGCCTCATAATGTTAACAAAATACACACTGGGGGGCAAGTCTTCAGCTTTTCATACATGTTCAAGTAAGATGAACACTTTTCCCCCAGCTTCCCAACCTCTCACTTGGTTTTCTTCCAGTTCCAGTCTATTGTCTAGTTTGCAGGTCTTGTCACAGTATTAGCTTTCATTGCAAGTGCAGAGCCTCCATGACTGTTTTTTATTGACAAAGAAAACAGCACAAGTGCTGTTTGGATACACTTTAAAGCAAGGAGAGAAAAGGGATATAAGCAAGCCCTCAAGGTATCAAATGTCAATATTTTTCAAAGTGTATCTTTGAAACCTACAGGAGAAAATACCCAACTGTGTGAACACTACACAGTGCAGCCTGGTTGCATCTGTCAAGTAGTTGCCTCCAGGACACACCACTGCCCTAATATAGACTTCATCATGAAGTGTTAAGTTATGCATTGATTAGTTTCATTATAGCATCAATAACAACCCTTACACAGCATGAAGCCCAGCTAGAATTTGGTATCTCCAAGGTTGGGAGAGACTGGGAGAGATTGAAGACATGAGAAAGACACATCATTAACAGTAAATACTGAATGAGACAAAGGAAGCCATGATTATCACTGAATTGTATTCATGGTTTGCTGTGTCTCGCAAATAAGAAGTGTGTAGAGTGGTAAATGATGACACACTTTTGAAGGCCAACCTGGAAGTTAGCATCGCGTTGGTTCCCTTGGCTAAAAGCTTCTGGCATTTTTTAAGGGGTTTTGGATTATCTCCAAAAATAACCTCTTTGATGAACACAAGCTTATGACGCTTACACATTTAGTTCAGCATGACAATCTTCAGACAACACCATGTTTGTGTTTTAAGCATAAATGAAATTGCCAGAAGCAAAAAGCTATTGTTAGACCTTTAAACGAAGTACATCGTGGTCACATGACCTAAATGTCACAACCCTTAAGTGTTCAAATTCTGATTTGATTTAGCACGCTTATCTACAAAACTGTCTCCTCTTAGCGTGACCTGATTCAGCCAGTGATCGCGGTTATGTCCATTGCTGGTCACATCCCTTTTCGATAGTATTATATATTTCAAACCCTTTTCCCGTGATGACGTCTAATGTCTCCAACAAACTCTGGAGCCTTATTGAGCCATGTGTTAGCAACTGCCTTTTTCAAGACGTGTAAAAACTTAGAAGTTCAAAGAGCTGGTTTATACAGACGTATTTTATGCTGCAGGACAAAACGTCTAAAATCTTTAGCCTTTGTTCACCAATAACCCATTCAAAAAACGAATAGACTTTGAGACAAGGTCAAATCCATTGCCAGTGGATTGTAAAAGTAAGAAGACATTGGTACAAATTTGCAGGTAAGATCCTCTGGGTGCTCTGATCTCTTCTTACTATAAAGCTAACAAAAAGGCCAATAAATGCATTGAGGACACTGATTGAGGCTGTACTTTCACACTCACAATTTTCTGTCATACTGTATGTCTCTCATAACCAGTCAATTTGGTTATTTTATGTTTCAAGTTATTTCTGCTATTATGTAACCGTGATAATGTACTGATCTTGTGCTATTGTGGTGACAATTATGAATCTACACACATTTACTCGGACAAAGATCAATATATCATAATCCTATGCAGCTGTGATAGTAAGAAAGCATACTAATCTGCAGATTAGGAGGAGACAGAGAAAAGTGGGATGCTGAATTAGTGATGGAGGAGGGAAAGTATCATATTATAATCTTACAGCAAGGCAGTCAGGAGTCAATTCATCAAGTGTCAAATTTGTATTTATTAAGACTATGTTTTAAATAGCAATGAACTACCCATCATTCATCACTCCATTTTAGCCACAGCTCATGCCTAAAAGTCACATTTCTTCATGCCAACCATGGCTGGAGGGTGCTGTTAAGTTCAAAGTGCATTCAGACAACCAGCCCCAAGGGTCTTCGAGGACAGGACAAATCCCCTTGCCTTTCCTGATGAGTATCTGTAGGGGAGATACCGCTTCAGCAGGCCCGGCATAATTTACATTTGTAGTGTGCTGGAAACCCCAGCTCAGCAAAACCACATGGCGTAGCCAAGCCCTGGCCACAGTACAGTCTGTCTGTATTGCACTGCGGTTCTTTGCCTGTGGGATATTTCTCTACAGTGTAGGTGATGCTGAGGGGTCTTACTAAGTCAACTGTATGCCAGGAAATACCGAGGGCATAGCTTCCTCTGAAGCTGTTCCTCAGTATCTTGGTCACCTTTCCTGGCCATCATCCCACACAGAGGATCACAGGGGCATTTTATGGAATTACAGGTATGTGACATTTAAAAAAAGATCTACATGTAGAGTAGCTTACGGGTGACATGTCATGTCTTAAGCCTCTCCCTCATACTTCCCCAGTGTCATAGGCTCCACAGACTGCACCAGTTTTTGTTTCCAGGCCCCAGTTGGACAAATGGAAGGAGACATATGAACCAGAAATCTTTCAACTACATAAGATAAATGTATAGATATGTACTGGGAGAAACTGTCCGTACCTTTTCAGGCAAAGGGACATAAGTCTGAATTTGAATTTTCATTTTGCATCAACCACTCTTATGTTGAGCAATCGGAAATAAATGCTCTGCCAAAAGCAATGTGTGTTATATCATTAATACCACCCTTCATGATGTTCTGCAGTGGTGGCTAATTTCAAACATCAAGGCAAAATGACCAGGCTCCGTGCATGACTCCAGGATCTTCCGAGAATCCCCACTGGCACAGAGGTTTGCAGAGGGCAAGAGAATATTATATCAAGCCAAGGGTTTTCACTTTTAAGTAATATGTATATTGCATGGAATCTAATGAGGGGTAAAGTGCGGATGTCATCCTAATTCAAAGTGGTCAGACTCTAGTCTGGAAAGTCATAGTAGGTGTACATCCTTTAATTTAAATCTTTATACATGTGGATGGGATCTCACATGTAATTGAACCATAAGAATGTTATTTATATCTAACCAACACTTCCTTATTCTGTATGGGAGTTCAATGGAGTACTGCTTGGGACAGAGGCTATGCCTGCATGCCATATCTGTGAACACCTCACCTGATCCACAGACAGAGGCAGAGCGGGCCACTAATAATACCCCCCCCCAAAAAAAAAAACAAACAAAAAAACAAGGGCATGGATGGAGACGACCTTTGGATAACTGAAATCCATTTCTATTTTCTATATTCTTTTTCATGTTTGTCATTTTTTCAGTGAGGTATTTTTTAATTTTCATCTTTAAACTTTCATCATCCTGTCAACATTTTTGGTGAAACTGTCACACTGGATGGAGTTTGAAAAAGCACTTTTAGATAAAACAGAAACAAACAAATCAGTAGCAGCTACCATGCAATTTCCCCCTATTTTGGTTACTGAACTAGATGAAGCCATATCCATTAAATCCTGTACACTGGCTCTCACCTCTGGCCTTTGAGGCTTAAAAAATCCCTCTGAACCTGAATTTTGGGACATTGCTTTGATCTCTGCTCATCCAGGGGTGACATAGAAATGCTAGTAGATGCTGATGTGAATGTTCGTCCCTCACCCTCAGCAACACATTTGCATCACAGTCCCCTCTGGCATTTATGTAGAAAATGTCCTTAATTTTGTTCCACTTCATCTGATGCACTTCACTAACTCACAATGAACCAGAATCCATCCTGCAACAATATACAACACTCAAGGTACAAAAATTTAGACACAAAACATTTCATGTAGGAGCTGGGAGGACAACTTGCATGTCTTCTGGCACTTTCAGATGATTTTTTAGCCAAAATTCACATTCCACTGGAATTCTCTCTATGGATTACAGACAGTCAAGGTTATGTTTATTTTTATTCCTTTAGTTTCTATTGCTCTTACCAATACTATCGTCTCTTTTGCATAAGATACAGATTTAACAAAATTACAACAAAGAGATCAAGGGACTAGTAAAGGCAAGCTACATTTCACAGAAACCGGTACAGAAAGACAAATGAAATGATTTTCCATCAGCTTTCTTTCTAGAGAGTTACTCCTAGAAAGAGAGTTATCAACCATAGGTTCTGTCCCCAGGAGGATCATTGTGGACCACCGTCTGTGACTATCTGGTACAAAGATCGCTTCAGTGCAAGAAGAAGCATTTATAGATTTGTTCCTCTGTCCTCAATTACATTTAAGTGAAGCTTGACTCAATCGTTTATGCCTTAGATGTACTTCAGCTGGAGGGGATACTACAGGTGGGTCAAAAGATGAGCCCATTATAGAGACCTTCTTTTCCAACATTAGGATAAGGTATCAATCATGATTCCTGCCTGTGCAGAGTGGCACTTTGTGTAAAATTACAAATTTGCCACAAGATTGCAAATGACACTCTCTACCCTTGGACTGTTGTTTGATAAAACCAGCTACAGGCTGCTCACACATCTGTTTCTCTTTGGTCATTTTCTCCATTTCTTTGGTCATATTTCTAAGCGTGGTCAAATTTGGAATTTCTCTGAGACTATCTTTCTTTGTCTTTCTTTGTCAGAGTCATAAAAATGTCATTACTTTAAACTAGAGAGCCATTAGACTTTATTACTCTATTATGAGTTCTAATCCCCCAGCTCTCATCATTGGAAGAAGAAAAAAAAATCCAACCGCAAACACACACACACACACACACACAGGCAAAGTACAAAGAAATCATGCTGGAGGAACAGTGCAAAGAAACAGCTCCCAGTGCAGTAATTTAGATAAAAAACACACACACACACACACACACACACACACACACACACACACGCACACACACACGCTAGAGGAATAGAAAATGATCCTATAACAATTGTAAAACAAACGTGCACAAACACATTATATAGCAAATTATTGTGCACAAACATATGAAGATGCTGCACAGAAAAACGTTGAAGGAGTAAATGAGTCGTCCCAGCCACAAAGTGGTGTACTGACCTGAGATCTGCAGTGAATGTGTGAATGTTGAGGTGCTGGCACGAAAATACAGCTCAAGCACAAAGAAGCTGCAAACCTGCTGCCAGTATCAAAACGCAAACAGAGTTTTACCCTTATCGTTGTACTGCTGGTTTAGATTCTTTACATTTTATTTCTGACCCCTCAACAGCAGCCTAATATAGTAAAAAATTTACCCCAAAATTGGATCAATTTGAAGCTTTGAATGCAAAACTATTACTAGCAATGCTAGAAAATACAATATCTGCCCAAGGTAATGTGACTGCCAGCAGAAACCATGCCCACTTTTGGTCATCTATCCAAATACAGAGACAACAATTTTTCATAATAATCTTTGTTCATTATTGTATCATTATCATTGTTTTTATTTTTGACAGGGGGAAAAAAGGGGGGGGGGGTTGATGGGAACTTTTTATTTTTTTCTAAATTGTGTGCTTTCATGTTCCGCAAACATGTCAGCCCGAGGAATCTCCCCTGGTCATGAGGAGGTATGCATTTCTGACATTTCTGATTTGGCATGATCAATGACACATAAGCATGTTACCTGTTTTGCTTTATTTGAGCCAAGTTTCAGTCAAAAAAATTACCGGAGTAAAAAGACTTTCGCACTGATGAATTTGAACTCGTGCTCTCTGAGATCTGTGGACTGAAAAAAATAAGTATTAGAACACCAGTGAGAATGATTTTATGTAAAAAGGTAGATGCTGAAAATGTCTCCAAAACAAAGCAGTTTGTGATCAATTTGAAAGATGTGGTGGTCACAGAAATATTGATGAGAGAATATTATAGCCGAAAGTAGGTAATGTTTCATGGTACTGCTGTCACAGCCCTGCATGAAGACCCTGTGGCGGCTGTGAGTGTGAAAATTTCATAAGTTGCTCTGCTGGAATGTGCCTATAAAATTCATTCACCTGTAAGAAAAGGTAAAAGTACAAGAAATTAGCTGAATGGCAGTCACTGTTAAACACATAGTTCCACTTGACTTCACTCTTTAGGCATTGATATAATCAGTAAAACTCATCTCTGCTCATTATAGTTTTGATGGAAAAAGAAAAAATCCGTTCATCAGCAATCTTCAATCTCCTGCACTTGCTCAGATGTTACTCACCTTTGCTGTCATGTAGTTCGTGTGGATGTAGATCTATGAAGTGTCCGCCTCAGTCTCAACCCACCCCTCTGTCATTCACCTGCAGCTTAGACTGACAAACTGAAGCTGCTGATGAGGTTTGTGTGTTTAATGAGCAGGGTGTTTTGAGTAACCTTTGCTCGTCAACATCCCCGAGCTTATAAAATATCCTGTCTGCATTTGACATGAGTCATCATGTAGCTTGGCAGGCTGTGGTTAGTTAACATTATTTCCTTGTTGCTGCACAGATGAACTCGGGAGGAAGGCAAATAAAAAGAAAAACAAGCAGTGTCGAAGCATGTTGTTGTCATTCTTCTGCTGGTAGGAAGCGGGAAACCTCTGCAGCGGCTTGACTAAGGGTGCATCAAAGGGACAAAATAGCAGCACACATTAAAAACAGTCACAGCCCTAACATAGGCTTATACCCCTGTGTAAAAACACTTGTAGCAGAGTAACACTTTACAACTACATTAAAAATTCCGCTTGAACACTGATTTTTTTTATTGTTTTACAACACTGAATTGGTCGTAGTAAGAATTTCGTGGCCGAATAACAAAGAAAAACTGATGTCAAAGTAAAAAAATTCCTGAACGAGAGAGAGAGAGAGAGAGAGAATACATCATCCGATTAAGTGGATTTTTAAGGTATCTGTACTTGAGCATTTATATTTCTGACAACTCTTTACTTTTACCCCCTACGTTTGAACACAAATATCTGTTCTTTCTACTCATTACATTTTCAAAACAGGCTTGTTACTCTAGTTTGAATGCTTGTACCTTTATAGGTGTGGGCGCTTTACCAACCCAAAATGTCACTTTTTGACATTCTGGAATTGAGACTCAACTATCTACTAATTTTTTTTTGTTGCGTGTAGAAACAGCTTGGACATGTCCACCTGATTCTACCTTTAACCTTAATAGTCTTTGCGTTATATTAACAGGAGTGAGGTTCAGTTAGCCTTGCTCAGAAATGGCCCCTAAAAATGTCTTTCAAAAAGGGAACATTTTTACTTTTAAGTACATTTCAGAACCTGTACTATTACTTTTACTGGAGTAAAGAAGTTAACGAGTATCTTTGCTTTTACATAAGTAAAGAATGTGTGTACCTTTGCCACCTCCGCTCATTCGGTGGCAGAGAACTTCCACTTTCTCTTGTGCTTCGGTGCAGATGTGTCTCAAATGGTCCAGCATCCGGCGGCAGTGGATTGAAATTCGCTTAACTGCATCTGCATTCATTCACAACATCAGTGTTCGTAAATACATGACCAAACTGAAAACATTTGGCAGTAAATAAACCCCATAGAGTCCCATTTAGAAAACACTGTTACTTCTAGGATTCATCAATATGAGCACAGAGCTCGAACACTCAGCAAGTCAATATTTACTCAGTGTTCGTCTGCGATTATAGACATTACAATACTGAAATGTGGAAATACAAGTTTTTAATATCTGTTTTCTATAAAAGCTTTCTCATCACCGCATACATCAAGAAGCCTTTTCATTCAGCCTTGAAATATTAACTTCAAAGCATGACTGAAAATGTAAAGTGCTGCTTGCAGTGGTGAGTAATTTAGATAAAACAAAAATTCTGATTAAAATGACCTTGTCAAGAGAGATTTTAGTGTTCAGTGATGTAACATCGACCTCATACAGCCTGAATTTGATCCTACAGGATGACTGTCAGTAGGAGAAGAGCTGTCTATGCCAGAGTTTAAAAATGCTGCTTTAAGCTCAAAACTTTTCGCCCACTTGAGTTGTGCAACTCATAGCGAGGTTGTTTATCTCAAAGGTGATGAAACTGGATCAGTGAATGATGCAGAAGGGAAAATTGTGATTAGAATTGATAAACCAAGATAAATATGATGCCTATAGATATTTGATGTGTTAACACTGTTATCCAACTTCACTTCATGATGTATCTCAAATCTATTTGCTCAACCTTTGGAAAAGATCTGTTTGCAGCAGGATGAAGTATTTTTGTGCATTTGCAAAGCCTGGCAAAATATGAAAAAAAAAAAGATTTTTATCTCCACACATCAGCTCTTTCAATCTGTTTTATACTTTATATTTAGCCTTACAAATACAATCACAAGCTGACTCATCTCATGTATTGGAATGTTTTGGCCGTTTACGGGAACACAATGGTTTTCATCTTGTACAAACTTAATCTGTAACGACAGACACGCACACACACAATGAATAGTTTGACTCTCCTCCAGATGTGCAGATGTGTTGCTGCAAAGAAATATATTTGCCTCCTCCAGCTTGCTGTTCCACGCTTTGGGTTTTGCCAAATGTCTTTTTTGTTTGTGAGGAGAATGGGTCCACCAGAGCATAGATTTCTGTGCTGGGTTAAATTAAGCTGCACAGTAAAGACAGTAAATGACTTAGCAGGGATTCTTGTTGTTTCTTTTACTTATATTTCATCTTCTTAAATTCGTTGGTCCAGATACATTTTGAAGTTTTTGATCTTTGTGAGTGTGAATCTGGGTAAAAGAGGAAAAACAGAAGCTTATTTTTGAATTGTAAATACTGTACAAGATTTACAGTCAAAAAAATATATATATTAAAGGTTCTATCTTACACTTGGCACAAAGGCGGAGCACAGCGCAAGTGTCACTGCTATTTTCCAACTGACGCAGTTGTCATTTTCACGCCCAGTGCCCACGTTGTCATAGCAAATGTATTTGCACTCGTCTGTGTGCCAATGGGAGTGTTGGTCTTAAAAGGAGTTGTGGTCAGCTGCATAGTTTGCACATTGCCATATTGTGGCAACAAAAAAGTGTTGGCGCCATTGAAAAAAAAAACATCTTCAGTCTGGTGCAATGTTGTCCTGTTATTTTTTACAGGTTGTGCTATTTGGATGTGTGTACACAGGCACGAACATTCTGCTTGTGACACATGACGCACAGCGTTACTCTTTATAATAAATTAGATAGCCCATCAGTGCATTAGGGCCACTGTATGCAGTGGTACTTTTCCTCTTTTCTGACATTAATATACTTCTTTTGGCTTTGTGCCATTGTAGTGGTGACAGAGCTCTTCTCCTCCAACACCAGCCAGCTTCATAAAATGACAGATGCTCCCATACATAATCTACTTGTGTGTTTTCACCTCATGCACCCCTGTACTTCTGTGAAGCTGCCCACACACGATCAGCAGTGAAATCACTCTGCGCTGGCTGTGTCATTGTTTTCCTAGGAGGGGAGTGGTGGCACCTAACTAGGTGGAAGCGCTGTCTTTGGTGTAGCGCACCACTCAAATTTGCCACTGAGCGCTGCACTTAAAGTTCTAATTATTTCAATTTTGACCTTGATTGCCACTAACCTTCCAAAGCGCAACAAATGTGAAGCAGCTGAAACAGCTGTACAGGAGATACATGCAAGCAGGGGAGGTACTGATAGAGAGCGTGACATGGAAGAAAAACTTGTTGTCTATGTTTCAGAGCTCCCTGAACTCAACAACCCCACATATTAAAAAAAAAAAAAAAAAAAAAAAAAAAAAAAAAAATATAAA
>JAQLOL010042284.1:0-16536 GCA_029783665.1 Naso thynnoides
CCCCTTTTATCTCCTCCAGACCTGGCCACAGGTGTTCCTCATTCTCAGCTCCACCTCCAGGAGCAGGGAGCTGCTGCAAAGGGGGGGGAAGGGACAGAACTGACAGACATACCCATAGACTGTCACACACCCCCCCATCAAAACAGGGTCCTCCCAGGAACCCTGTGAACCCAACAAAACAAGCCACAGTCAAACAATACACACATTCACAAACTTCATTACCCAATACCCACTGCAGGAAAATACCACAGGGTTCTAGATCTAACATCAGCTGCACACCGCCCATCCCTCTCAGCAACTGGTACCTGGAAGCAAATCAAGAGAGAGACAGAACAGCACACTGCAAACAAGTCAAACAGGGCTACGAGACAAGGCGTCGGCCACCAGGTTGTCTTTCCCTTTAATGTGCCTTATCTCTAAAGTATAAGACTGAACAGCCAACGACCAACGAATCAGCCTCTGATTTGCACCCCGCTGCGAATTCAAAAATGTGAGAGGGTTATGATCGGTGTAGACCAGAACTGGACCATATCCTACATACACCTCAAATTGTTGTAATGCTCAGATGAGAGCCAAGGTCTCTTTCTCCACCACAGAGTAGTTCAGTTGGCGTTTGTTGAACTTCCTGGAGTAAAAACACACTGGTCTATCAACAGCAACGTCATCATCTTGTAAGAGCACAGCACCTGCACCCACAAAACTGGCATCCACCTGTATTTTGAACGGTTTGTCCAACCGAGGTGCAGCCAGAACTGGAGAGTTACAAAGAATTGTTTTCACTTTTTCAAACACTTCCTGACACACCGGAGTCCAAACAAACTTGGCTTTTTTCTTCAGCAGGTCAGTTAAAGGTGCCACAACAGTTGAGAAATTTCTGCAAAAACAACGATAATAACCAACCAAGCCCAAGAACCTCATCAACTCCTTTTTTTTTAAAGGCGGAGGATACTCCACCACTGCCTGAACTTTGGCCTGCAGGGGGCGCACTTGGCCCTGCCCAACTTGCCTACCCAGATAAGTCACGGTGGCCTTAGCAAACTCACACTTTGCTAAATTCACGGTGAGCCGAGCATCAGCCAAACGGACAAACAGGGCCCTGATACGTTTGACATGGGCAGACCAAGAGTCTGAAAAGATGACCACGTCATCTAAATAGATGGCACAACCCTCCAAACCATTAACCACCCTATTCATTAAGCACTGGAAAGTGGCTGGCGCGTTCCGTAAACCGAACGGCATGACCTTGTACGAATACAACCCAGCTGGAGTTACAAAAGCTGAGATCTCTCGTGCTCTCTGGGACAGTGGGACCTGCCAGTACCCTTTTAAAAGGTCGAACTTGCTGATGTACCGGGCCGAGCCCACTTGATCGACGCAATCATCCATGCGTGGCAACGGGTACGAATCCGGTTTAGTGATGCCATTAATTTTTCTGTAATCCGTACAAAACCATTGTGTATTATCGGGTTTAGGGACAAGCACGCACGGTGACGCCCAAGCGGAAGATGACAACTCCGCGATGCCGTTCTCCAACATATAAGAAACTTCAGCATCCAGTAATGCACACTTCTCTGCACTTACCCGATAGAAACGTTGTTTTATTGGTTTCGCTTCACCCACCTCAATATCATGTTCTATTACAGTCGTGCAGGACGGAGTGTCCCCAAACAGAGTGGGAAATTCCCGAATGAGGCCAACTAACTCTGCGCGCTGTGAAGGAGACAAATGCCCCACCACAGGATTCAAATTTGCCAACACCACCACAGAGTCAAGCACAGGCAATTCCTCATCACAAACTCCATCAGAAACGTTCAGCGTGTTACCAATTCAAACGGGATGCGCCATAACAGCTGGGGCATGATCAGCCGATCCACCCTGAGGCAGACTCTCCCGAGCATGGTATGGTTTTAACAAATTTACATGACAAAGTTGAGTTTTCTTTCACGGATCTGGTGTAGAAATCAAATAATTCTGCTCTGACAGCTGTCTCAGGACCGTATATGGACCCATAAACCTGGGCTGAAATGGTGACGTCACCAATGGCAACAGCATCAGGACCTGGTCACCTTCAGAGAAAGTTCGACACTCTGCTCGCTGATCATAATTGCGCTTCATCCTCTCTTGGACTGAAGCCAATTTAGCTTTCACTAGTTCAGTAGCTGCATAAAGATGCTATCTGAATCAATTTACATAATCTATGAGATTATCAGGAGCCTCTGGGTACTCCCAGTCACTCTTAACTACAGCCAGTGGACCTCTGACTGTATGGCCAAGAACTAAATCGTTTGGACTGAACCCTGTGCTTTCTTGTGTAACCTCCCTCGCTGCCAGCAGCATCCACGACAAACCTTCCTCCCAGTCTGCACCCAACTGCACACAATATGCCCGCAACAGAGACGTTAATGTCTGATGGAATCGCTCCAGCGCTCCTTGGCTCTGTGCGTGATACGCTGAGGACTGATTGTGTGTAATGTGAAGTTGTTTCAACACTTGTGCGAATAAACGTGAGGAAAAGTTCGAACCCTAGTCACTTTGTATAATCCATGGAATACCGAAGATAGAAATGAACTGGCTAAAATAGAAATGAACTGGCTAAGCGCACGCACTACAGCCTGTAGTGTGCACAAGAGAGGAACCATTACGGAAGTAGTGAGAGGCAATCTTGGTAAAAAGTTATTTTTTATGAGGCCAGATTAACTTTATCATCTTTTAATGAGGAGGGAACATTTCATTTTTGAAGTAACGTTAACGTTACTACGTTACTTTAGAAGCAGCCAGATCTTGGTAGTGTTGTCACATTAAGAATATAAAGACTGTTTTGTTCACTGTCAAATGGATGGGCTCATGTCAAACAACCCAAACCAATGGCATGGTAAGGCTACATTAACTGCTGACGTTATAGTAATGTTATAGTATAGCGGTTAACTTTAATCTTTCAAATCAAAGAGAACCAATGCCTTGATGGGAGACAAGTTAAACGCACTACCCTACTGTCTCCATCAACATGTTGGTTCACAACACTGATCTGAATTATTACTGTAACGTTAGCCAGCATTACATTAATGTCATCGTGATCATCAGCAGCTAATGTAGCTAACGTTAGCCTAATCAAGCCCTTGGTTCAGGTTGATAATTATGCGTCCATCCATTTGTCAGTGAACAAAACAGTCTTTTTATTCTTGATGCCGTCGAGATCTTGCTGCTTCTAAAGTTACGTAACAATGTAGTAATGTTGATGTTATTTGGAAACAAAGAGCTCCCTCATAAAGTGAATTGGCTTATTTAGATGACAAATTTAGCCTTGAGATTGAAATAACTTTACCACGTTTACTTTTCACTACCTTAGTAATGGTCCCTCTCCTGTGTTTGCATGTCCATATAAGTAATCCAAAACTGAAATTCATCTGTCAAAACAACTAAGATGGTTTATCCATACCAGCAATCCAACATATGTCTCCCTCACTGACAGTAGGAGTTTCCCAAAGGCAGCACCATGATGTCACCGCTTAGCTTGTGTGAAGATGGCTGCGCCCTGAATTCAGAGTGAATTACTATCGGTTTTCTAGAAGTAGGAGATAAATATAAAGTTTGAATTCAGTGCTGAATCGTGCCATAGGTATAAATAAAACAAACTACATTTGTATTGTTATGTGTTTCATCTCCACTTTAAGCTTTCAAATTAGAATTAATTCTTCTAACCAAACAATTGGTTTGCAAAGTGGTTCCCCGAGACCCCTGAGAAATAAGTCTTCTAAAGTGTAAAAAAAAATTAAACTATCTGTAGTTCAGATGTAATTTTTTTGTCCTTATAACACACTTTTAGGTATAAGAAATGAGAAAGAAGAAAACAAAAACAAAAACTTCCACTGAGGTAGGCCTGCAAACTGCACAAATTTGGGGTGAAGTATGGTACATTCATAAATTCTGACTCTTCAGGCAGAAATTCTGATATCTGCCAATAACAATAGTTAACTTTTTAATATATTATCTGTCAATACTGATATCATGCCAAAAGTATTGTGCATCCCTTAATCAAACCTTTCCTTCATTCAAACCGAACCAGACAGTTTTCTGTACAGGTGACTGAAGGCTGCTGCAGTTTTACATTTACCTGACAGCGTCTTTCATCTCGGCTGTCTGTAAATCAGTCCTTGTGGTATAACTTTACACACACCCGACTGATGCGTTCACTGTTTTCCCCTCTTCTTTTATTCATGTAGTTACACTATGGTGGCAGATCACTTTCCTCAGCATGCTGCTCTGTCCGTCCCGTCAGCTTTCTGCAGGACAGCAGGTAACTGAACACCTAGGCTGACAAAATGACAACATTATTAATGACTGGAGAAAGCTGAAAGTTGTTTGGCTTCATCTGGAAAGAACACATTATAATTCTGTGACAAACTTGGTAAAGCTGTGATTTTTCTGCCCGACGGGAGATTAGACGCCTGGTTTCACCTTCTCTCCAACAATACATGTCAGTGCTCTTCTTATTTTTTTCAAGGTTTGCCATGGATATATCAGAAGCAGCCAGCAGAAGAGCATCTAATGGAGTTTTTCTTTTTTTGGTGTGGGGGGAAAGACTATCTTATAAAGAACAGATGATAAGAGGGAAACCTATGTAAAAAATTGAAAATTTAGGATAGCTTAAATTTAAAACATCTTTATCTGAGATATGGTGTTTGTTTACCTTTTGTCCATGTTCAATAAATGTAACAGAGAGTGACTAAAACATGTGACAATGTTATTAGAAAAAAATCGTTAGTGTCAAAATCCTTCTTCATGCTAATATTCAAGCTAAGGAGGCAGCAAATGTAAGGAACTATTTTTCCAGGCATAATAACTTTCATCTCCATGGCTCCCGGCTCCTGTCTTTTTCCCACTCAGTGATTTTTGACCAAATAATGCAGTCGAAGGGTGAATTACCTATAATTAGCAACTTTCACATGTCTTAAAGTGTTTCTGCACCCTGTTTCAATATGAACAGCAGTGAATGGGGTTTAAAAATGTAATCTGAGATCTACTTTCGTATACACATGGTCCAACAACATTTGTAGAAGGTAGAGGTGATCTCTGCTAATAATGAGAAGTCAAAAATTGACTGGTATGATCCTTAAAAGAAATGGTTTCTAAATCAGCATGAAAAATAATTATTTCCAAGGTGTGAAATTAAAAGCAGGGACTCAGGCTTACTGCATGTTGTTGTTTGCAAATTTGACTTAAAGATGCAGAAGTCTTTCACTGTTGCATTTAAGTAATTTAAAGGAATGGTCCCTTTGTTTCTTGTGCTTCTTATCTAATTTCATGAACCTCTTGGCTTCCAGTATCGAATAACTGAGTTGCTCCTGCAGGCTCAAATGCTGGTATGCTGCTTGATGAAGGAGGTTTCAGATTGCAAACAAAACTTTTGAGATATTCAGCTGTTTATATAAGATTATGCGCTTGATTCTTCTGCTCCTAAGTGTGAGCCCTGCAGCATTTGTCAACACGACCTTTCCCACATGTATTATTAGCCTGCTGCTATTCATCGAAGGTTTGTTTCACTGCTCAGGGGGGCTGTACAGTAATCAAAGTGGAACCAACTGTACTGTTGAGAAATTGGTGCTTCAAGGCACAGTTGTACAATTTTTATTTTCAAATACCAATCAGCTGTTTTAAAGTTCTAACAGTCACCTTCTCCCACCTTTTTTTCTGTGACTATGAAACTATTTTGGTATATGGCTGAAGTTTTATACGATGTCTTAAATGAAACTCAATACATGTGAGCAAGAGTGTTTTACTGAAAGTCATTCCCATTTTCAAACTACTAAAATATTATAAAATCAAATTATTACTATTATTATTATTGGCTCTTAGGTCATCACGAGCCAATCACGGAGTTAGTTTGTCAAATAACTTTTGAGCCTCTGAAAATGGGGAGATTGTGTTTAGAAATTGCCTGTAATTCCTAAATAGTTAAAGGGACTCTATCAATCCAAGTGTTAACAACTTGTGGAAAAGTAGCCGCCACTCATCTGTCTATACCAACGCTTTGTGCAGCTCATGCTGGGGCAAGGGTGTCTTTCCTCAGCAGCGAGAAGTAGGAAGCTCCATCTGTCCTGTGTCTAATGTTACTCACAGTGACTGCTTATGTTCAAGCCATGGCAAGCAATACAGTTCACAGGAAAACACACTGAGACCAGGAATACACCATGACCCATGACCCGTCTTGGAAAAATACATTTATTGTTGTTTTTCTAAGAGCTGTATGCACTGCTGAGCCTTTAGAGAATAGCTGAAGGTGTGCAGCTATCAGGCAGTGACAGCGGGGTTTGTTTACAACAGAGCTATTTACGAAAAAAATTAGACAACTCTGTGCATGTCAAATTGGTTAAACAACTGATACATGTATACGCACGTCACATCACTTTAGGCACACTTTATTTAGTTTCCGTGTTAACAGTGAAGTTGGAATCTCTCATCTCATCATCTATTGATGCAAATCTAGTTTCTTTTGAGAAAAAAGGTATTTTTACAAAGCCACTCTATGCTGTAACAGAAACGAATCATGCTGGCTGTTTTCGGAACTACCTACTACATACTGCATACTAAATGAACGATCCGGATGCCATCTGTTCACGCTGCAGTGCTCAGGCAGGTTACCAAGAATGTATTTAGCACAAGCCTGCAGGGATAGCAAGATTCCCTTTTTAGTTTGTTTGTTTTTTTGTTTTTCATTACACTTAAACAACAAATGCCCGGCAGGATTTTGGTTGTGATGTTGCAGCACATTGCACTGTGGGAAACAGTGGGCGAGGTAGATCTGTTAGATGCATGCTGGGGATGTTCTTCAAATCAATATGCACCTGGAAATTTTTCATCATACTGCACATTATGCTTGTGTTTACATACATCATACCATATACTACTTTTTAGCCACATCAATACATACTGCTAGCATATTATGTGGTTATGTGGTCGAAAACAGCTACTATATCAGTAGGGCATTAACTCATGGATACTAGCATGCTAACATAGTTTGTAAGATTAAATGTGAGCCTGTGCATTTAGCGACATCTTAAAGTGCAAACTGTATGAACACGTTTTTGCATATAAATACAATGCAGAAGCATCAAATGCCATAAAACTCCCACAGCTCAGGTTGGTCCCTTCTGCTCTCCTCAGCATCAGCTGTGGTAGTCTTGTAGATACTCTCTCAACACTATGAAGATAACATCCAACCTGTATAATCAAGGTGTAGAACGAGATTTAGAGATGTAATGCCTCACCAAAAAACTTGTTTTGCTTTCTCCCTTTTTCCAAATACGCTGCTGGAATTGGATAATATTTACGGATACCTGACTGAGAACCTGAGAAACATGGGATGTCAAGTGAGGTGGCTCTGTCATTTGATGATATATTACTTTTCTTTATAAATGGAGTTACACTGAGGGATAATGCATAATGTCAGCTGGCTCTGTGACATTACAGCCTGAGAAAAACAGGGAACACATTGACCTGACACTGAGTGAGTTTTATTTGTCTGTGTGTGTTAAAGGGAAGTATCTGGCTGTTGATGTGACACTTGGTCTGAATGCAGACAGTTATTCTGTTCTGTGACGGTCAGAAATAATATTTGACTCTGTACATTTGTGATGACTTTGAGGTCACATATATGTAAATCAAGTGCAGTAGAGTTTCTTTGTGATTAAGTATTGCAGTTCAATCTCCACATTATAATATATATATGTTATACAGATATGTTTTATACATTACTTTAGGTTTGTTTTAATATTAAAATCTCTTAGACTCTAAGACTTACCTTTTGAACAATCACACCAAACAAGGGTTTTGCTTTTAATCACTTTGTCAAGTGTCTTTATTAGGATGGAGCTCTTCTTTTGCAGTCTGTTTACCAATGAGATCACTTTGATAACTTAAACCTAACTTTTTAAACAGTAAATGTGCCAAACAGCAGATAATGTCGAGGACAACCTCCAACCAGAAAGTGAGCCATGAAGATCAGTTTGCACAGGCAGTGCATGATCACGTCATCTTTCTCTACTTAGACTTTTGAGTTATAATTTTGAGTTTGGAGCATCTTGTTTTGTCATGGATTGAACACTTTTTTCCTTTTTTAAAAAATATTAGAGCTGCACTGTTTTTTCCTGTAGGGCATGAACACTCACAGGAAGAAAAAGAAATGACGACTGTTGGAATGAATCCCCTAAAAACTAATTAGCTGACAACAAGAAGCCCATAAAATGTTATTCTGATAGCATGCAGCATGCAAAGGTTAAACAGTTCTGACTCAGACATATGAGGAAATGATTCTTGTGAACATTTTTGCAGTAAGAAACTTGAAGAAGAAACTTGTTTTTTGGCAGTGATTCTAACCAACAGTCCTAATGCTGTCTTTAACAGGAATGCAGCTGTGTCCAGTCCATAATGTTATTTTGAGTTATGCATGCTCACATGCATTTACCCCCCCCCCAGCCTATGTCCTTTGTTTCCTCTCAAACCTTGTCTGATTGCTCAACTTCTCTCAAGATCTTTTCGTTGTTGCTGTGTAAAAACATGAAAGTTTGCATGAACAAATACAGAAACAGTCAGTACATTTTTTTTCAGTGCAGCTTGTAAACACAATATTTAAACTGGGCCCCTTCTCCTAAGCTCAGTGCCACGAGAAATAGCCTATTGTGGGTTGTATTTATACTGCTTGTATAAGGAAACTGTTCGCTGCTTGTGCAACCAGCAGAGGTAAGCTACGCTAGTGTGTGTGTGTGTGTGTGTGTGTGTGCATGCTGCGTATAATCTTTCTTAAATCTTCTCAGATCATCATATTTTGTTTGCACCATCACTTCAACAGTCAGGAAGTCAGGATTATTCATGGTTGCATTATGCAGAGTTTGCCCATCTATGAATAATGTTTGTTCTATTGGATTAAAATTATTGATGCATTAAAGTGCACATTACTTTAATGTTGCAGCTTGTAAAGGTAGGGCTAGTTATAATATATAAGCACACTTCTAGCTGGAGAATTCCTGCTTTATCTCATGTTTTTACCTCTAAGAAAACATTTTATTTATGAATTTTATTTTTTATTATTATTATTATTATTATCCTGAAAGTACAAAGTAACTGAAAACTGAAGTTATTGAATAAATGTTGTGGAGTAAAAAGACCAATATTTCCCTTTGGAATTTAGTGCGGTAAAGTGTAAAATAGCAGAATATAAAAATTCTCAAATAAAATGCAAGTACCTCAAATTATACTTAGGTAGGCCTGTAGTACTTTAGAAAATGTCCTTAGTTACTTTCTACCATTCCGTACTTTATTCACTTGGCATGAGTCACAATGTGACTGCAAGGCAAGGCAAAAAGTCAAACTATTAATTTTAATGTCCATGTTGCTCATCGCTGCAGTTGAATGGATGGAGGAGCAGATTAGAAACCTTGTGTGTTTGTGCAGAATGGTTTCATGCATCAGGACTTTGTCTACTCGATGCAGAACTTTAAAAAAACAACTGATGTTTATTTATTTGTTCCTGACAAAAGAGAAAAAAGATATTTACACCATTTAATTTACACATTTACATATTACAAGCAAACCAAAGGATGTAAACACAGATAAGTAAACACATCAACTGCAGTTAACTCATATATTCATAACTTCATATGCTTTTAATATAACATTTCCTGTTTGTCACAGACTGTACAAACAGACCTTAAGCTACCTCTGTAGTTGCTGATGCACATGGTAGATCACACAAGGACGGGAAATTGTGACTCCATCCTTTGACATCTGAATCAGTCGGTCATTCAATGATATCAAGCAGCACAGCAAAATGAAAATGTGACATCAGTCGCTTCAAAGTTGACGCTTGCCAAATTAGACTCGTATGCATGTTAGTGTTTCAGATCATGATCCTGACTCAATGACAGTGTGCAAGACAAAGAAAACCTAAACAAACAAACAAAAAAAATCTCCAACGTTGTGCCTCAGTGGCTGCCAGCTGATATAATGAACAGTCGATAAATTCACAGACAGCACACATCAGCAGGGTAAAGTGAAATGCTGTGTAAGCAGCAGGAGGAGCAGTGATGTTTCATGTACAGTGTTTCACATATTGAGCTTCAGCCCAGACTTGCCTGCAGGCTTTGCTCCATTTTGTCTTGCACACTGGAGACTAAGCCAGCTAACAAATTCACACATTTCTATCTTAACATTGCCTTTAGGTTGAATGGCAAAAATATTTAAAAAACAATATAAACTGTCATCGATCCAGCTCGGACTTTTCTCCACTTTCAAGAACAATAGTTGGAGGATGGATACTTTTCCAGCTAGAGGTGCTCTGTGCTCAGTTTTCACAACATCCTGTATTCCCTCTGGCTGTGATTGATGGATGAATCTGTGAGTAAAACATTAGTTATATTTCGAAACAACAGTAAAAAGATGAGCTCTGCAGAAGAACCCACAGTGACTGTATATTCCAAAACAAATTCTACACTAAAGGTGACATACATAAGCTAGACAAAAGTTTTGCTTTGTACATAAAGACCATGTTAAGGGGAGACAAAAAATGCATCAAGAAGTATCCATTTAATGTCGACTGACAAGCATTGCACTGATATGAGGTCAATGTCATACTGCAAAGACGAGCAGTTAAGAGATACCTTCATGTTTGTGTTCACCAAATAACCCAAAGAGCTGCATGTAGATTGATAAAAATAAATGTCTGTTATCATGTTAGCCTTAAAACAATTTAGGGCCCATGTTTGTTTTCTGTTATTGTTCTTGTGCATGTTGATAGGCAAAGTCCTGATAAAATGTAGTGTGATAATAATCGTCCAATTTACATAAAAGTTTCACATAAACATTAGAAGCTTAAATCTGATTGACAGGACGGACTGAAATGTGTTGGAGAACAAAGAGAAGCATTTGATAGCAGCTGATCTGAGGTTTTGTCAGTCTGCCTGTATTTTTGCACATTTTAAGCATATTTAATTAATTTATACTTTCTCTTTCTCTAAGTACAATTAAAAGGTAAACCAGAAACTGTATCCCTGAGCCTACATGCAAAGTGCATCTTATCATTGTTTAGCATTTTTAAATGAGCCTGTCGGCTAACTCGGGTGCATTTACATTTGTTGGAATGTTGATTAATGTATACTGTCTCTTTTTTTCCAAATAAAGAATTGAAAAAAAAATCATCTAAGAAGCACCTAACAACACACAGTAGATATTCCACATGCAGATTACCTATAAATTGCATCTTGCCTTTTTAAGTTTTGCACAAGGTCCCTGATGTCGACATTTGATAAGATAAGATTTCGCTTCTCGTTCTCTGCAGGTTTCAGTCTCAGCTGTAGGCCAACAAAGGGGCTTTAACACAAATGTCCAAAGTGATCATCTTTTGTAAATTCCTCCTGTGTTACACCAGGAGCCTGAAGGCTTTAGGTCAGACACCCTGTCAGGTGTTTGATAACAGTTTACACTGTTGTTGGTCTCTAAGTTTTAGATTAACAGTTTTTCTCACAGGGGTTGGCCTGATTACTTTGCCTCAGCAAGAGCTTGCCAGTTTCCTTCATTTTTTTCAGGTGGAAAAATACAGAAGCTTCCTCTATTATATATAGGCTTCTTAATGGAAGAAATGCATTAAATAGAGGGCAGAGTGGCAGAAGGTTCTACAGCGCTTTAGCTTAAATTCATGTTCACAAGAATTCTGAGATGGTTAAAGGTGCAATTCGTAAAATCCCAGTACCTGCTCCAGCAATATGGGGGGCAGTGTTGCACCCAATTTTGATGCATGCCCAACGCACTCAGAGCCAATGAGAATAATAATGACAATGATTTACTAATCACAACAATCAAACTATTTCACTGTTGACTATTTTATACTGCAACGCAACTGTGTTAAAATTTATATTTTCATCAAATATTTTATAGGGAAGTTACCACGAAGTTGCCAAGCTTCGAATGTCGTCTCATGTCATAACAGTAATGCGAAGCTACAAGACTACGGTGGCAAGTTTGAGAGCAATCGGTCAATAGGTCCATACAACCACGATTTACAGTCATCAGCAAATAACAGTAAATATGTTCAAAACGGGCAGCAGAGCAAGAATGTGCTTAATTCAAGTAATACTGAAACTCTGATGTGGTCCTAATAATACTGCCAAATTTGTGTCGCCATCCTCACAAGTGGTGTTAGTGTAACTTTACAGTTCATTGCTACACTAAAGCTTACTTAGCATCGTTTTAGCAACAACACAGTCTGTAACTACCGACGCGATGCTGCAGCATACCAAAGGCTAAAGTGAGTCAGTATTGGCATCCAGTGGCGGAGCTGTATTATAAGAAAGTCCAGGCCGTACCCTGAGTGCTTAGCAGGCCGTATCTCTGCAGTGCCATAAACGGACAACTTTGGCATGCCACTGAAGCTGTTACTACTGGACACTATTAATTGGGAAAGTTCTTTTTTCTTTTAATTAAAATTTCTTCTTGATTTTACAAATTGCACCTTTAAGAGTCAACTCTATGTTAAGGAACAGAAGTTCCAAAGTTGAAAATGTTTTGCTGCTTTTATAGCGAACATAATATTTTTTAAATAATCAACTTTGGGCTACTTTAACCTAAGCCAGCTGGTTTTAGGTGCCAATTTAATAAATCTAAGTCTGTTTATAGAATTTGGGGAGTTCTACCGTATATATGAAAACGTTGTATAAATCATTTTGTGGCTTTAGAGCAAGCTGACTTAAGTCTGAAAAAAGGCCTCATATGATGTCACTTAAGGCAGTGTTGGTTGGGGCCGAAAACTAAGGTCTCATTTTTCCTTTTTTTGTAAATTATGTTTCAAATGCTGCACCTGTCATTGTCTATACTTCCATGCATCATTATGTTCATTGGATAGCAGTTCAGAGTCAAAAGTTTCTGTTTGTACTTCTGCATTTCCTCAATAAAGAAAATAGAGAAAAATTTTCCATCACGATTACAACGACAGACATGACGACCGTGGAGGCTGTCATGAACCTCTTGAGAAAGAGACAAAATAAGAGGCAGCAAAGTGAACGGCGCTGGTTGTGAGCAGTGTTGGGCTCGTTACTCGAAAAAGTAATGCATTACTCATTACTCATTTTTCTTTTCAACAGTAATATTATTACTTTACTTAGGCTGGTACTCCATGCCAAAAGTAATTTGTTGTATTACTCATTATTTTCAGTTACACTACATAAAATTGGTAATTGCATCCTTTCTCCTCAAAATACAGACCTTATGTGCACCTGTAAATGCGCCGCTAAAGCCTTATTTGCACGGGATTAGTATAAACAATGAAATTCAGGTGATTTGTAATGATTGCCTAGGACGTCTGTGATCTTAATCACGTGCAAATCCACCATGCCTGTTATTTGTCAAAATTGCACTGGCAGTATTTCACCAAACTCAGAGATCCTCTTTTGATAGTATTTGTCCCATGTGACTCAACATGTCAGTGATTTAGGTATTTATATTGGGTGAAAAAACTCAAACCAAACATATCCAGACATCCAAACTTTACAACCATGCCTGACTGGAGCATCTCTTCAAAATTCTGGACATTAATCTGCTCTTCTTAGAAAGCTTTCCACAGATTTTGGAATGTAGCTTGCAGGGATTTGAAGAGGGTTTGCAAGGTCCAACACTGATGTTGGATGATAAGCCCGGCGTGCCAATGTGTTTATTCCAAAAGTGAGGAATGGCATTGAGGCCGGGACTCTGTTCTGGTCAGACAGACTCTTTCACATCAGACACCATTTCTTTTCAGCAGTAGAAGTTCAGGAGCCTTTAAAATGAACCATAAAAAAACCCACCTCAGACTAGAAGGTACACAGAAGTGAAGGATCAGAGTTTTTACATTTTGTAATTTTGTCTCCACCATTCAGATACCTTCCTGATTTATCTGCTTTCCACCAACAGCTGTTCTCATTGGATGGTTTCCAGATTAATATCTCTGTGAAAACTGAGCTCTCACTTTAAATAATGCAGATGTGTCAAAATAAGTATCAGATCTTGTTTTTGTCCCAGCAGACCTCTGTGTCCCTAGACGCAGCACCTTGCCTGAGCTGCAGATGTGAGTGTGTTACGGTTTCAATCTTCATTACCACCACAGAACATAGCTGAGGGCGATGGAAGCACACAGGGACACAGAGTTCTGTACCAGCCTGGCAACCTGCTAAAATGATCTGGCTTCAGTTGGTGTTGAATTATACTGCAGTCACATATACTCGTGTGGGTGTGTGGGTGAGACTGTGTGAAAGAAACTGATAGAGTGAGAGAGAGATGGAGATAATGTTATTAGGAAAGGAGAAGAGAGGTGAGAGGGAGCCGCAGAGGAACATAAGACCATGAGGAAGAGAGAGAGAGGGTTGATGTCAGTTGTTTGTAAGTGAGCCAACTGGCTGTCATGATGCCGTCTCAGATTCCATACAGAGACTGTCATATCACACACACACGCACACAAACACACGCACACATAGTAAAGACTTGTGTTATTTATATTATAACTAGGCTTTATTTTTGGGAACTATCAAATGTCCGAATCATGTGAGCAGACCTTTGACCTCGCAGCCCCTTTGTCTTAAGTCAGTGTAACATGTGATCATGTGATATGTGTTAAAAGAGCAGGTCACTGTCTGACATTGTCAGTAGTTAACATCGCAAATACATCCTGAAAAACACAGTTTTGTTATTAAAGCAAAAACAGTCATCAAAACTAATAATTCTATGTTGTTTAACAGTGACTGCACACATTCATGGTAAGTGTATTACACTTAGATTAGTCTCTCCACAAATGGCAGCATCAGTTGGTTCAGCAACAGCCCTAAAGTCGTAGGGCCTTTTTCTTTCATCTTATAGTTTTTATTTTCACTGATTACATCAATTTCATGTCTATTTTCCCTCTAAATACGGAAATTGTTACAATCAACTGAATACAAATATAGTTTTCTAGGGGCAAGAATATTTTATCCTACATACACGCAACCTTAACATCTGCATGATTGAAATATTACAGTTTGAGGTAATGTACAGAACTTGCATTGTTACTGACCTCCTGTCAAGACTGGGAGCATTATCAGCCACGTTTCTCGCAGCAAATACGCTCTAATTTTAATCTTTGCAGCTGTCTGCACCTGTCTCCATCATACTTGCGTTTAAGTGGTGTTTCACATGAGTAACCGCAACCTGAAGCTTTTATTTATGCTTCAAGTCTATTTTTTGACATACGCATGTGAAACACGAGGTTGATGCGAAATAAAAAGACACATTTTCAATCTATCTATCTCCAATGTATACAGTCTATCTGTCTGTCCTCTGCTGATTTCTCTCATCTTTCCTCTCAAACTTAACTCATCCTCAAAGAAAGCTGACCCCCAAAACACAAACATACACGCCTTGTTTGTATGAATAAAATATGTTAATGACCTACTTAACTATCAGCTTTAGCAAAAAATTCTGAATTATTTTATATGCATCAGTGAAATCAATCAGGAATACTCACACATGATGGTGAAACGTGCAAAGTTTGGCTGCTCCTTTGGTGCACGAAGCTTTGTTTGGAAAACGTGCCGCCGAAAGCCAGAACTGGTACAGACACTTGTCTCTTCAGTCACTCGTGAACGCTGTCATCACACCAGCACGATGGTCATGTGACGCTTCCTGTCTAGTCACAAGGTAAATGTCTTTCATGTCAGACACGGACACAACAGGGCGTTGCACACAGTCCTTTAGCCAGCATCTGTGTAGACTTGTTGAGTATGGCAGGAGCAAAGGAAGACATAAGTGATATTGTAGAGCCACATTGTCCACATATGAATAAGCTGTTTGGTTGGTTTTTATTTTTGTGAGGTTTCTAACAACAACTTCTACAACTGATTATGCTCCTGTTTTTACTGATGTGGCTAAGTGGCGAGCTACCAATGCGGATGATGTCCCTTTCTTCCTGCCTCCAGCTGATTAATGAATTGTTTCTGCAGCCGAAGAAAAAAGCTGTCGACTAGAATAAAACTAGGTCTGTGTGAAACTCTTGCTAACGTGGGTGGCGGTTGAGAGGTCCGGAACCACAGCAGATTTAAAATGCCAAGAGAAAAGTAAAAACCATGAATTGATGAAAGATCTTTATTGAACTGCTGCCTCCCCGATGGTAACTTCAGCTGCTAGCTGCAGTGCACATCCAGCCCCCAAGCCACATGTTGTGCAGCTGCTAGCTCTATGTGCTGGTACTGTTTGTTCCTTTCCATCAATGGGTCTCTTTAAAATCATTGTGTTCTACACACAAAAAAGTTGGTATAAAAACTAAAAAACATGTTGTTGATAAACAAAACTATTTCTGCGCAATTCACAGAGGACTTACAGGTGCAAACCACAGCTGCAAAAAAATAAATTACATTGATTTCTTTTATTGGACTTGGAAAACAGTGTTAGGTGACAACAGCACATGTGAACTATTATTACCTATCTGTGACAGCTATAATTTAATCATTGAAGAAGATGAACAGCTTTTCATAAACCTGACAACTAAAA
>JAQLOL010042448.1:0-16518 GCA_029783665.1 Naso thynnoides
GGAATGCATGTGCCTAAGAGAGCTGGGACACACTCGGCAGTGTATGCGTATGACTTGTTCCAAACAGTAAATACAAGACATCCGGACTGTAACTTCGAAGTAAACAAGGTGGTTAAATTGTTTCGTACGCTGTTTTTGGGTAGTGCTGCATGTAAGTGGAGATTCTCACACCTCTTCTGACACATACCGGCCTCTCAGCCCTGATGCACAGGATCTAGCCCTGACCAAACATCTTGATGAGTTCAAGCGTCTGCAATGATTGACCTTAAACCAGATTTTATCATAACCCAAAGCAGTTATCTCTGGGCCGCCTCTGTACAAGGCTCTTCGCTCGGTCAAAGGTTTAAAGGAAAGGGGTTTTTGTTTTTGTTTTTTTGCACATTAAGCGTTACAATAAGGTTATTTATGATCATACACGACATTCTACAGCATTGTTATGATGAGCGGTGCAGTCCTGAGAGCTGGAGCTCATTGTCGATGTCAATGCTAGCTGAAAACAACACTTCAAAAAAATACAATAAACACTCATTTTAATAGACATGAAACACAAAGTTAGACACTAATGTTTCCCCCGAAAGCAGCTCTTACAGCTGCTAAACAAACAGCCGTTTGAGGGTTATTTATCAGTGTTTAGCTGATAAGCTGTTTTAGTGTTGGTACGTGAGAGGACACCACCAAACATTTGGCGAGTTTCACGTCTTTCAAAATGAACATTTATTGTGTTTTTTGATGGATTGTCTGAGTGCACCTGCCCCTCCATTGTTTCCAGAGAGCGGTAACATCAGCAACGAGCTCCAGCTCTCAGGACTGCACCGTTTGTCATAATAACATCATATATGAGCGTATATATCCTTATTACAAGGCTTAATGTGCAAAAAAAAAAAAACTTCTCATCTAATTGAAGGTTTGGTAGTGTCAGTCAACAGGGAATGGAGCCAAGATGTTAATCTGAAATCTGAAGTGTGGGATTTTACTGGAAGGCTGTCAGAGTGGCCAAGCCTCTGTCTGTCATTTTGTCTGCCGTACAGCACGGCACCGCACAGCCCGGCTACAGGTAACGTGGATGGTTGAGCAGAGGTAATTATACCCACCGCCACACTAATATGATCAAATATGCTGAACCACTCACCAGGACTCATCGGGCTCTCTTTTGTCCACACATATACGCACACATTCTGCCAGTGTAAACGTACCGTATCTGCCAGTGGCAAAAATAAAGTTTAATAACTAATCATGCCAAGATGAAGACCGTCTGTAGTCATCAGCGGTGATGTCTGCACAGTAACTGGATGCCCTGTCAGTCACATTATCAGTGGGGTGTGAGGAGTTTTGGTATTTGGCACATCAGATTCTCTCACAGGACGCCAAGTGTAACAGTGGAACTCCCTAAATCTGGGTTCTTGTCTGTACTTTTGTTCTCGTGAGCCATCACCTTTTGCAGCCCAACTACTGTCCAAACACACACAAACACTTTATTAATGCATTGGCTGGTGTCTTTCGTGAACTTGACAGAACAAGTATCCCAGCATTCATTTCAGTATTTAAGCAAGATTAAAAGCAGCAGAGAAAAAGGCCAACAAAGGAAGATTTTTTTCATTTTAATAGGCAGTTTTATCACAAAATTCACTTCTTAAATTCTTTTAGACAAAACAACTGTCAAGATTTTAATATTCGCAGTTTCATAAAATGTTGGAAACTGAAAACCTGTTCTAGTTTTTTGAGAATTGAGAAGCTCAACATTTGTCCATAGCTAGCTAGCCAGTAACTCTAAAGCTATGTGCACACCAAAAGCAAAAAAAAAAAAATTAGTGCCGCGTGATCACGTGATAACCATTGGGTGATCAAATTAACTGAGGCGTAATTTTCACCCTTCTGGCTCAGAAGCAACAGGAGGGAGGAGCTTGTCTCCCAGATACCAAACGACACTTGATGCTGCCTTTTCAGTGCGCCTTTCTCCGCAAGCCATGGTTGATGTCACTGTCATCGCTACCTTGTGCCTGCTGTGGAAGGTCCAGAGACGCTGGAGGGCCCGGCCCCACCGTGTGTGGGTGGGTGGGGTCCAGTAAAATGAACACACTTTAACTTACCAGGTATTCTGAGTTTGGCACTGATGCCAGACCTTGTCCTTCTTGCCTCAGTCCTTGTATGTCACAGAAAGTCATGTCATACAACTCACAGTAAGGATCCACTGGCGTAAAAGCGATTTCTTGCCAGACGCGACACGTGTCCGGCAACGGATCGGGTTTATGAAGTATCCAGTTTTTGTGTTTAAGCATATAAACATCACATCCTGATTAAAGTGTCCCAGTTTTGAGAAACCAGGTTTTGCTACCTGGAGTACTCCAAAAGGAAACGGGATACTGTGGCATGTACATGATGAACATGGTTTACTCGTGAGTAAAGCCAGTAACTGACTGTGTTACTCCACTGGATCATACTTTCTTCAGTCGTGTCTATATTAACGTTGGTCTGTTCGGGGGGGGGTTGTCATTTTCTGTCATTAATTATATAAACATTATTGCTGCACACTATCAGTTGTGGAAGTCCCAGACACGTTGGAAAACTTTACAACATCGTGTCTGTGTTCATATCATCATCCAGATGTCTAAAGTTGTACCCAACATCAGTCCTACAATGCCTGCGCAGGATTCTTGTGTTTTAATCCATTTTAACATCCCATGACTTGTCCAAGTGGCACTACGTTTGTCTCAGGCCTAAATATACGGTATCTCTAATATACTTGAACGTTATCCAGATCTCACAGCTTGTCTGGGACAGATTTACTCAGTGTCCCCAGATCAAAGCCAAGCAAGGTGAAGTAGTTTTTGGTTCCTGTGCTCTTCTCTGTGGAGCCAAGATGATTTTTGAAAGTGTTTTGGTTAAAATTGGGGGAAAATTGAATTAAATTTTAGGGCTGCATCTAATGATTATTTTCATTATCAATTGTAACGATTAATCGATTAATCATTTATTCCATGAAATGCCAAAAAAGTGTTAAAATTATTTATCTTAATTTCCGGGAACCCAGTGTGACATCTTCAGATCGCTTCTTTTGTCAAAACAACAGCCAAAAACACAAAGACTCCTCATTTATGATCATGAATGAAACAGAGAAGCAGCAAATCTTTACATTTAAGAGGCTAAACCAGGAATTCTTTTTACTATTTTGTTTGAAAAATGACTTAAACAATTAATCGATTAGCAGAATAGTTGGCAATTAATTTTCTATTGATCGATAATTCGAATATTCAATTAATCGTTGCAGCTCTATTAAATTTATAATTAATTTAATTTACTTTGAAAGTACTGGTGAATTATTATCTCTTTTGTTTTTCAGAGTCAGTTTAAAGTATTTTCATAAAATTACCTTTGTTTACCTTTGTTGATTTTTTCTGTTACCTACCTTCCTCCACCTTTCTCCTCTTGGCTTAATGGAAGGGGATTTTGTTTTTTAAAGATAACGTTTCTCTGATTAAATCAAATCTACCACGTTGGAGTCAAAGCAGAGTTAGGTCGTGTCTACACTTCAGTCTGTGGGTCTTTAGACAACAAAATCACTTCGGTTAAGTTGGGCAGAGATTGTGATTTCAGTCAAATATTATAACCTTTATACGTCACAAGTCTGACTTTTTCTCCATGAAACCAGACCATGATCTTCCCCTAACATGAACCATGTGGTGTCAGTGTTAAGCATCCTCACTGTGATTGGACAGTGTGTCACACGACTGCTTATTTTGTAGGAAAACTGCTGAAATCTCTATTTTAACATCATCCATTTTATCCAACGTTAGCATTTTTGGATATCGTGTCATTTAATATTTTTCTCCTGCTTTATGTTAAATGTGTGTCCATTTTATGATATCAACTTGATTTTATCCAATCCAATCCAATCCACTTTATTTATATAGCAAACACAAGGTTTCCAAAGTGCTGCACAGTAAGATAAAAACACAATAAATAGCACAACAATTTTACAATATATACCATGCTGAGATGAAACTCATGCACACCAGCACGGACGGACAGGTGCGTCGGAGGAGACCTGTGTGGTCGACGAACATAAATGAAGGCTCCCGCACACTGTCAGAAATGTTTTTAGGATGTTTTTCTATGCAGCTCAACCTTTACCTTATCCCCGAGTGCTTCTCAGGATCTTCTAGTTGTTAATCATTCAGAAGTTTGTTTTAAATACACACTTTACCTTTTCTAGCCTAGTATTCTGTTTTATGACCTTCTTGTATGCTTTGTACACCTGTGGCATCTTAGCCTATTGTTGGACTTTATTCATTTGACTGCCCAGTGAGATAATGTATACTTTGTTCACGCTGTAATATTATGTACATTCTGTGGTGTTGTCACGTGAGGATGCTGATTGGCTCTGAGGTTATTTAAACCGCTCCCTCCCTCAAACACACCTTTATAACCTGACGAAGGTCTCAGGACCAAAACGTTGTTGAATAAACCTTAGCAAGTGAAGACAGTGTGCGGGAGCCTTTATTTATGTTCATCGACCACACAGGTCTACTTCGATGCACCTGTCCGTCCATGCAGGTGTGCATGAGTTTCATCTCATCTTTCAGAAATTCAGAAGCTTGGCTCCACACGCCGACACTCTCCCAACTCCAGTTCCTCCATATTCTGCACTGACCTTCAATCTGTAAATCCATCCTTAGTACCAATCATCATCGATTCTCAGATTCACATTATAAATAGTCTTTCATCCTCAACTTTGTCATCATACTGGACCGCTTGGAATCATTTCCACAACTTTCATGATAAACATAACTTTTCATTTCCATCGTTTGATCTGACTACAGTTGTCTGCTTCACTAACCATGTTCATTCTGTTCTTAACATTAGAATTCACACCATTAAATCATACATCAGCTGCATCAGCTTCTTTTCCAAACTACTCACCGGTCACCCTAGCCTAGCCTCCAGTCATCCTCAAGTTACATCTCTATTCAAAGGCCTTCTCCGTCAAGAACCAGAAAGAACCCCTCGTCATCTTCTACTTACTACGACTTACTTCTCATCTGTATTAATAATCTCTGCTCTGGTTACAATACTCCCCATGTCGCTCTTACTCTCCAGGCTATGTTCACACTAGCATTCTTCGGCTTCCTTAGATGTTCAGAATTTACCGCATCCTCATCAAACTTCATTCCTTTCCGCCATGCCTGAATTTCAGACTTATCTCTATACTCCAACAACATCTTGGTTTACTACCTTAAGAAATCAAAAACTAATCAATCCGGGCAGCCTACACCTATTTTCCATTTCAAAAACCCATCCCCTCTGGACCCATTCCGTATACTCTTAAACTATCTCAACTACAGAAAATCCAACTGCTCATCTTTTTCTGACCCTCTCTTCATCTCCAAATCCGGCCAAGTCAAAACTCGTTTCTGGTTCCACCATCACCTTCGCCAAATACAATCCGGTATATCTCCCACTCATTACTCAGGCCATTCATTCCACATTGGTGCTGCCACCTCAGCTTCTCGCAATGGCATACCAGAACACATCATACCAATCTCGGGTCGCTGGACCCAAGATTGGTATGATGCGTTCTGGTATGCCAATCTTGGGTCGCTGGACCTCTCTTACCTACCACCTTTACATTCGATCAGACCTCAGTGATCTCAGAGCCGCTCAAGCACTTCTTTATAAAATAGAGTTTTTGGGGGTTCATCGCTGCCCGGATGCCACCACGGACCTCCAAACCTCCCCACACCGCTTCAATAATCCATCCATTCATTCAGTCCATTCATTGTTCATTCATTCATCATCGTGCAATAAATCTTCTAAAATGTATCAGATTGGTTGTGTGTTCCATCCTCTTGAAACCACCTTAAAAACACATTAAAAACTAATTAACAACTGAAACTAGCTAAATAATGAGAAGAAAGTGGGGAAGCTTAACTTTATTGTATCCACCCCTTGATTTGGATCTGCTTAAAAAATGTATTGGGTTCTTCCTCAGCTTGTACTTCAACCTTCCACCAAGTTTATTCAAAGCTGAGTGAATTTTTTTCTGTGATCCTGCTGACAAACAGACAAATAAACCAAAGTGAAAACAACCGGCTTGCAAAGGTAATGAAAAAGGGAACTGTGAAAGAGTGAGAAGGTGATAGGAAGAAGCATGCTGGCTCAGTTGGAGGCTGAGCAGAGCCATCCATCAATTCTCTAAACACTTCCCCACACATGCATACTGCACACACACACACACACACAGAAACAGCCATACAAAAAAAGCATGCATCATTCATGGAAACAGAAAAACGCACATTCTGGTAGAAACGGTCAACACACAAAGAAAAGGTAGAACCACAAAACACAATATTGTGTATTAAGGAACCTTAAACATAATTTGAACCTAAACTTTTTTTGGGGGGATTTGCTTTAACAACTGTTGCTCCTGTTTTCCCATGAGACGAAAATTGCATACAAACACATACGTACAGTAAATCGCCAGAAACACATACCTGTCCACACCTGAGACACACATAGCAAGCAGAAAATTACTCGTCAACACCAACAGCTCAAGAAAAGTGATTTCAAGGCTTAAACAAACAAGAAATAAATTCTTGTTTCTTTTCTTCTCATATCTGAAGAACCCATCTGGAGCCGTCTGCTGCCTGTCTGCATGAACAGCTCTCACTGACAACAGCTGACAATCATGCTGCCAGGCCATTGGCCAATTAGGACAGGGTTGCCATGGTTGCCGGCACACACTCACGCTCTCACTTCTCACCTCCGACAGTGTCCGCCTACTCACAGCATGGAGAGAAAGATGGAAAAAAGACAGGAGGATGAAAAGAGAAACGTAGGGAGATGGGAGGAATAAATGAAACGCACTGAACGAACCTGCAGATGACTTAAAGACAAATGAAATTTCCTGCATTAAAATTGAAAAGAGGCAAACACTAGTGAGGAGTACACTGAAGGCCGGACAAGAGCCATCACTACATGGATGAGAGATGTATAAAGAGGGATCGAGTATAGGAATAACTGTTGCTTCACTTATTTTTATTTATCAGACATATTTATCCGGCCCAAGTTCCAACAAGATCGTGTTATATTCTTGACCTGTTTTTCTTGGAACTGTCACAAGCAAGAGAAACAGATCCTGTCACTGGTGTCTCCAGTTTGGCCAAGTTTGGGCAAGTTTTACTCCTGAAAAATTCCATGATGCACTGTCTGTGGAGGGCCAAAGCCGTGCCAAATCCCACAGAGAACAGGCTGCTTGTCAGAGGTCTGGTTAAATGTATAGATGTATAGAACATTAGTAGTCCTTAATGAGACATTCAATATGTGCGAGTAATGATTTAAAAAAAAGCATTGTCATAGCCTCTGAATGTTGGAGTACAAATCACTTTTTTACTTTTCGAGTGGAAAAAATGGACAACAACTGTTCATTTGACTTATTGTGTTATTGTTGGAAGTGTGTATGAGAACCCCTGATGGATAAATCAAACTTAAGTCAGACAGACAAAAGAACAACAAAAATATGCGTGATCCTGCAACAACAGTGTTTGATTGCATGTGCAAGTGTTCAAACACAGTCACGAACACACACGCACATGCATATTGCTCTCCAACATAAAAAAAAGCTGCCTCGAAGGAATAATCAATACAATCTTCTTAAAGTCCTCAGCTTCTGAAACAGGGAGAGAAAGGGCCTGAAAGAGACGGAGAGACTGTGTCTGACAGTTGTTCCTCATCCTCGCTCATATAATCTCTGCATGGAAGAGTGGGGTGAAGAGGAGACATTCAGGAGGAGAAGAGACAGGTGGGAAGAGGGAGTGATGGGGGAAAAGAGAGAAACCTACCGCGCAGGAGATATTGATGTCAAGATGAAAGAAGTGAGGGCAGAGAGAAGAGGGAGTAGAATCAACATCTATTTAAGGCTTTAAAAAGAGAAGGAGGACATACAGAGATAGCAGGATCAAACTGAGTTACTCATGACAGTAAAGACAGATGGGATGTGTATGAGGAATAAAGGGAGGACAGAGAGAGAAAGAGAGGGAGCAACCTTAATATGCAAGACCAGAAAGGAGGGAGAAAAAGCGGAGATTAAGTAAAAAGAGAGAAAGGGGGAAGTTCAGGAGGGGAAAAAGAAAGAGGGAAAGGAGAGGGAAGATGAGTAACAGAGATGAAAGGTTGTGGGGAGAGAAAAAAAGTGCAGGAGAAGATTAGAAGTATGGAGTCAAACAAGAAGCAATGAAAGAGAAAAAATCAGTCATACAAAATCGGTTATCAAAGGCTATACAAAAAATACTGAAGAAAGGATGAAGTCAGGTAATAAAAAAGAACTAAGAGATGGCTGACTTATCAATAGAGCAAAAACACATACAAGGTAAGAACTGGAGAATAAATTGAGTGAAATAGGGAGCAGGGGGAGACAGAGAGGGAAAGACAAACATGAACAGCAGGGTTCTCAAGAGAAAGAGTGAGAGAGAAGAAGGAGAGAGAGATCCAACTGAAAAAAGCAGAATTGATATAAAGATTGAAAAAATAAGAGGGGGAAGATAAGGAGAGTGTATACACTGTTAGAAGTCCTGTGGAAAAGTGCA
This sequence comes from Naso thynnoides, assembly GCA_029783665.1. Taxonomy (NCBI): domain Eukaryota; kingdom Metazoa; phylum Chordata; class Actinopteri; order Acanthuriformes; family Acanthuridae; genus Naso; species Naso thynnoides. The sequence goes on from JAQLOL010042448.1 coordinate 8,580, forward strand.
AGCAAGCAACACTCGTAGGTGGGATACAGGATATTAACAAGGGAAAAAGAGGATGAGGGAAAGAGATAAGACCTGAAATATCCAGGATGAAAAGGAAAAAGGGAGGGAAGGAGAGAGGGAGAGCATGTGGAGAATCAATAGTGATTAAGTTGGTGGAGAGCGAGGGAGGAATCCAGAGAGGATATAAGCTGAAGCATACATCTGTGGAAGATCTTAAACACTGCAGTGGGGGATGACACGCTGTTCCTCAGGGCCATTCCAAAGATTCTGTAGCCATCAGCTCAGTGGAGAAATGCAATGGCTGCTGTTATCAGTGAAACATCAGCCAACACAACTGTCAAACCTCAGAATATACAATGTTTTTAACCTTGACTATGTAAGAAATGACCTAGTTCAGTGAAGAGAAATATTTACAACCATGCTTTTCCTTTGCTCGCCGCCATCTTGTGTCTTTTATCCACTTTACATACCTCTCTCATGTCTTCCAGATGCTACACTTTTTCATCTACTTGTTACAAATCAGCGATGTTTGATTAAAAAAACTGGGAAAAGCTAAAAAAAATTTGCCCGAGGGCCTTTGACTCTTAGGGGTCCCTGAAGCCAAAGGGTCACTGCGTATCAATACATTTTGCCAATAAAATTAATAACAGTTTTCTTCAGGGACCTGGCATTATTAAATGAAACAGAGTCAAGTCATGCTCCTAATCTTGTAGCTATTGTATCAAAATTTACTTTGGAGACTTGCTCCAATCAATCGTATTGGAGCAGATTCGGACGAATTAAAAAAAATTTTGTTTAGTTTTGTTATTCTAAGAAAACCTTAACCTTTTGATTTTCCAGGCACGGCAGGTTTGACTTGGTTTGGTTCAATGCAAATATCCTAATATGTTTGTAAAATGTTACACTTAAAATTCTATTGTTATTATTGGTGTTTAAATATCAAAATGGCACCACATATTGCCTTCACTCATCTTTGCTTGACACCAAAGGCACTACATGCATATCTATCAAGAGTTTTCAAAAACACATGAAGAAATTGACCAAAAAAAAAAAAAAAAAGCATTATTTCTGATGTTGATCTTTTTGTGCTACTGGGCTCTCTGAGTCTGACAAACTACTTTTTGAATCTGTCTGATTCTATTAATTTGATTCTGCTGGCAGACAAACCTTCTGCACACATTAGATAAATGCAAAAAGTAGCAGTGTGAGCCATGTCTTTGTCTCTGTTACTTAATACTTTGATGTTACCAACCAGCTGAGCCGTCAAACCTCATCATCCTCATTATCTTCTCCAACTTTAAACTCCATTTAACTTATTACCCCTAATGTGGCTAAGCTCTGAAGTGCACATCATGCACTCTGAGTCTTTTTTGGGTGCAAAAAGCTTTATTACTTAACTGTAAATGTCAAACACCTCATAAAGCTTTCATGAGTGCAGGTGATGGGAACAAAGCTTGAGCACTGTGGAGAGTTCAAATGATCAAAGCAATAGAAATGACTCTAATAAACAGGTCTGCAGCTGTTTTGCACACTAATTTCCCCTTGGTTTGTTATAACTGTCAGAGGGGTCAGCTATCGCTCTTCCTGCCATTTTCCACATCGGACTGTTTGTGAGACTGAGACCAGACACCACATGCAATATTCATCAGGAGTGGACTGGGATTAAAATCTATATAGTAGAGATGAAAGAGGTAGAAAAAATGAGTGTGAGAGACAGAGATAAAACAAGAAAGTGATAATAGGCCTGAATAATTTTATTCTAGAGATGATTCCATCCCTTGAAGATGCTCACAGTCAAACACTACACCCGTCCAGACAGACATCCTCTGAAACATTCATTACACCCACTACAGATCCCACAGGTCTGTCCAGGCCATCCATCATTTAAACCAGAAACCAGAGGTACATTTTGAAGATTGATGTGTCAATTTCAGCAAACCTGAATGTGAAGCAAAGGACGCACCAACGGTATGTGCTACTGTCTCCTTCACCAAGACATGGGTGATTTAAAAAAGGAATGCCTATGTATAGGGCAGAATGCAGAAAGAAAGGGTCTCATGCAATGTTTTTTTAATGATCCGTCTTCCCTCGTGCCTTTTTAAAAAAACATGAACACGCTGCTCATCATGCGTTTGAGTTAAAAGAAGGTTAATCAAACGCCCTCGTCATACTTCTGCCATACTGATTTAAAATAGAAGCTGTCACACACTAATCACGGTCCTAATTGGACATTACTTGTGTGTACATCCTGAATTACCCCAAGTCACACACACACGCACTATGCCGCTACACTTTTTACAACATTATCCAGCAATCAAGACATTGTAACCATTTATCCAAGTGTTCTGCTTTCCAAAAGTAGCTTTTAACCTCATTTAACACACACACACACACACGCACACACACACACCCTCTCTTGGGCTCTCTCATCATGTCTCACACACACTCACATGCACACTCACTAGACACTGGTGTGCTAGTTTGTGGCTAATTGGTTCTCCATCAATTGCTCTGATTGGTCACTAAATTAAACCACCCAGTTTCCAGTGATTAGCGCAGCTGCTTGGACTATTTGTCAATCACACACCCACACACAGACACACACACACACACACACACACACTCTCTCTCTCTTTGAGGGTGGACAGGGACACAGAGGACAAGACAATGGACACTTATTTATGTTAAGGTTATAAAACTTTATGCTCATGGCTGCGTTTGAACCACCAGTGTTTTGTTCTGTAGACTTGCAAGTATCAATACACATTACATCTTTTTTTTTTTTTACACCAGATATTTACATACAAATCTGCTCCAAATTGTGAAAACTGTCATACACCAAGGAAGATTAGGTAACACTTCCACATCTAATGCAACACATAGGGAGCTGCACTAAGTTATAGGGTTGCCATCCTTAGAGTTAGAATGAATTTTAAGTCCAGGTTAGCGTAGCAATGTGGCACAGTGCATGAAATACGTGAAAGTCCATTACCAATTGTGTAAAGGTATACAATAAATAGGGTCATCTCTGGTGGTGACACTTCTGTGATAATTTTAGATGAAACTGAGGCCGGTTTCAAACACTGCAAAGCTTTCTGTGTCTCTTCTGTCTGTGTGTATGGAGTTTCACCTACCCACTGCTTAAAGTGACTACGAGGAAAACTCAGTTTTTGTAGATTCTAGCGGCCCCTTTGGACAAATGCAGTAGTGACACAAGCGCCTACTGTCATAAAGATCTTCGCTTGCGTGTACCAGGCAGGCAGAACTCGGCATGACAACGGCAACACATGCATTTGTTTTGTAAGCGAGTGAAAGAGAGACCGCAGTATGGATCGTGATGAGGTAATGTATTTATATGTGACTGAGAAATAAGTTATAAGCCAGTTGCATGGCAGAAATGTATCATGAGACCTTTAACCTCTGTTTTCTGTAGGCTAACGTTACACAGCCATTTGTATTAATATTACATGCTAAGGTGCAAACTAACAGCCGTAGGACATAGAATATAATATCGTTATTGTCATTGCACAGAACAATGGAATTTAAAAAAAAAAAAAAAAAAAACAATAAAAAAAAAGTTTGGTCTGAGGTCGCAGGGATTCGCACCTGATCACAGCATTAATAGTAACCACATGAAAATAGCAGTGTTTTCCCTGAGGGTTTCGTTTGCTGTTATAGAAAATTCATAATCAGAGAAATCATGAGACAATTGATAAATACTTAAAAGTTCCTCATAGTCCCTTTAAATTAAGAAAGCAGATTTTGACCAGAAGCTGTCTTTGTGAGTTGTGGTACACAGTCATCCTGAGCAGATGCTGTAGTCCTCCCAGCTCTGTCACTGCTGGGAGAAGCCAGGCATCCTTTCAGTGTGAACTTTAAACATAAGGCTTGCCTCACAGTAAAATGAAAGTTAATCACAAGGCAAAAAAATTAACCTTTTCTTCTTCTCTTACAATGATTATGATCTCTTGGGTAGTTATCTAATACTTTCAGGATTTATTTATTGTAAATATGCAGGCTTAAGGGAAGCCACACCTGTCTGTCGTTGGGTTGTTATGCCGTAAAGCAGATGGGGAAAAAAACCAAAGTATGCACAAAAAGCTTTGCAGCAGATGGAGACAGCTGGTGTCTGATGATCTTGAAATTGTTCAAATTAAACTGAATAAACAATCACTTTATCGTCTTTCTTTAAGAATTGCACAGGCATGTTAAAAGTGAAACCCTCCTCCTAAAAATATCCAAATGTTAGCAAAAAAAGTACCAGATAAAGACAGTGTGAAGTCTGCAGGTTCCTGAATGCACCACATGACCTTTACAGCATATTTACTCATAGTGCGCCGTGTCTGCAAGACATGTGTGACACATCAGATGCACAGCTGATGCTGGAGACAGATTCACAAACTGAACCCCAGCAAACACTCATTTACAGCACACACGGACAGTATGGGTAAAAACCCTCCAGCCTGAAGTCTTTCTTCACATGCACACATGCTCACACACAGAGACACTTAGACCTACAGATCTTAGAGGATATGAAATATGAATTTGCAGAGTAGCAGATGAATAAAACATGACAGTGGAGGTAGTGTGGAGGGACCTGCACAGTCATAAGTTAGTAAAATCAAACCTTAGCCGGGATTTCCTCTCTGTTCCCGCGTTCATGGGGAAAGTGTCAGAGTGCAGTCAGGCTGCTTTCCTCTGAGGACTCTCAGTCTATCTTTAGTTCTCAACTCTATGCTCTGGTTTGCTTGGCTGTCAGGTAGCTATGCTGCACGTCCAACTGATTAATAAAATCTCAAAAAGCCTTAAGGCAAGTTGTAGCAACAGTATCTTCAGCTGCAAGATGAGTGTGCCATCATGCCTCCAGCCTGTTTCATCAGCTTTAACTCCTGGTAGAAAAGCTTTTGACTTCTATTCTTTTCTGTCTTTGTGTCTTGTTTTTAAAAGGAATAGTTGTACATTTTTGCCAAAGAAGCCCTTTAACCAGAAAGTGTAAGCTGGTTCAATACTTGATAAAGCCAAACTAGCTGTTTTCCACAGATCCAAGTTGTTATGCTAAGCTATGCTAGCCAGCTACTGGCTCCAGATCGATATTAGACAGATTTGAGAATAAGATATTGTTTCTGACAAAAGAACTATTCAAGCTGATACAATCAGGGCGTAGACACTGAGGTGGAACTTATGCAGTTCAATAATTTGCAAAAGAGCTTAAAGGAATATGAAAATAAAACAAATGCTTACAGCATGGTCAGGTGATCCAAAAACATAAACAGACCCAAAGTGGCAAATAAGTCCAACAGGCAAAAGGTTCAAATGGGTAAATGTAAAACAAGAAAAACACGAGGAACCAGGACAGTAAGCATCCAGTATAACATTCTAGCAAATAAAAGGCAAAATTATAAAGCTGGACTTACATTAGTGACTAATTAATTGATAAGCTACAGGTGACAGGAAGGAAAATATTACAACATTACAAACATGAGGAGAATGAACCTACCGAAATAAAAGGGAAGTATCTAAACATAAATCCAAAACTATAAGAGCAAGGTGTGCTTGTTCCAGTTTTTTGTGAAATGCTAAATTAGTCAGACTAATTACTGAACAATAGAAAATCAAATTAATATACCAGATAATAAAACTTGTAAAACTAAGCAAGAAGATATGCTTCAATCATTTTAGGATTTGGAATCATCATAAATTTGGTTAAAACGATAAAAATCTTCTTAAAAGTGTAGTGGATGGTACTTTAGATAAAGAGAAGAGTCACACATTCTGGAAATACCTTGGAACAAAACTGTGCAGTAGGTCTTGTTAAACAACATTCTGGGTTTTTTAAAGACTGCAAGAGATTTAGGTTTCAAAAAAAACACACACTGTCAAAATCGCCTGATCAATGCAGCATTTCAGCAGAGTCAAGAGTAACACAGCAGATCTTGAGCTTACAGTATTATTGCTCGCAGCGTTGTCAGATCAGAGCATAATCCTGCACAGCATCACATAAACCTCACCGGCTCTCTTACCTCAGCAAAAATAGCATGTTGACAAAAAACAACAGATTCTATATCGTCGTGCTGTTTGTGACTGAGGAGAAGATTAAGAGAATTCACATCTGTCACACAGAAAGAGATAAAGGGGGGAAGGTGAAGGAAGGAAAAAAAGATAACATGAGAAATAGAACAGACCAAATTATCACATACTATATTATATGGCAGATTTTCTGCTCTTTCATTACATTTGTTTAAAATTTATTGTTGCTAATATTATGTCTGACACAAGAGTTACATCACTGATGTTTTTGTTGACAGTAAGACCTAAAAAAAGAGGCACAGAGAAAAATAGATGAATCAACCGAGTGACAGGAAGAAAGATGAATAAAAATTGCAGGAGATACGGAGAGAGGATCAGGTTGACATTTAGTCTTCCTGTTTTTATGTATGTGTGAATAAGCCCAATGGACCCATCTGGTCCAGAGAGAAGCTCCAGGCTGATCTGACTTTTAATGGTGAACCTCAGGACACTCCAACCCTGAAAACATCCATTCCAGCGCTTACAGTTCAGGTCAGTCCAACAAGTATAAACCTGCAGGGCAAAGGTTATATTTAATTTATGCCATCAGCTTTAGTCAGAGATCATTTTCACACACAGAAGTATTTGAATCTATAGACAAGCTAATGGAGGCTAGTCCATTCTTACACAGTGTACAGTATATTCCACCATTAAACCATTACAGTGGCTCTACATGTGCGAGAGAGCCACCCTTCAGTGGTTGTTATTCAGGTTAAAGGGAGCACAAAATGTCTTTACTAATGTGTTTTTATTATGCATAAATGATCAGGTGAAAAAAAAGATTTCATTTGAATGAATAAATGTTAGAAATGTGTGGAGCAGTGATTATGTAGAGAGAGAGAGGAAGAGGAGAAAAATGTATCGATGAGAGCATAAATAAAATAATGTAGGAATGCACGAATTCACTAAGGAATCATTTCAGACATTCATAACTAAATAAATTTGCAAATAAATGGAAGATTGCCTAAGCAAATAACGAGCAAATAGAAAAACCTCTAATGAAAGACCAGAATGACCAAATGTCTCAACTGTAGCTCCATGGGTTTAGTCAGCACGTGTGAGTGCAGTGAAGACTAACACACACACACACACACATTCACACACGCAGGCACACAAACATCTGGCTGAACATCTGCCTTTCAACAAGACAAGAGAGACAGAAATACCGAAGAGAGCCTCAGAGGTTACAAATCTGACCCTGAATGTTATGAAATGATGCAAAACGTCTCTTTTCGTTTATAAATTAATTAAAGATAATACAAATCAAGAGTGTTTACTTAGTACCCTAATTAAATGTCTGTATTGTAATGATCACGATTGTCACGTATTGAGACACTGCAGATTGATCACAAATCTGTAACTGCAAAAAGGGACAATAAAATATTCAGTGCATGTCTGGAAAATGATCAAAATGATTGTTTTTCCAGCAAATGCATATTCTATCGAAAAGGACTCTGATAACTGAACAATATACACTGTGACTTTATTTTTATGCTGGAGTAAACACATAAAGAATAAACCCTAACATCTGAAAGCAACTGATGTTTGAAGTGTGCTTAGATTGTAACAAATAAAGAAAACTATGGAAGAGGACTGACCAAACTTTAAGATGCAACGATCGTCTGATAAATTGTAAAACTAAAACGGGAAATAAATACTTCAAATAAGCTTAATGACAAACACAGGCACAAATTAAACAAAACAGGAAACTGTATTGGATTCCCATTCTGCATAATTTCTTTTGTCTTTGGTTTGGGTTTCTGCAGGGTTTCTTTTTTGTGTGCAAAAAAAGACAAAGAGCCACCAAACTGACTTCTTGGACGAGCAAATAGACCTTTTTTTTTTTTTTTTTTTTTTTTAAAACTAAAGTTTT